>CANNZV010003372.1:0-65301 GCA_947561585.1 Caprella mutica
ATACGAGATTATACAAACGGTCTAGGAAAAAGGTTATGCAGAATGAGTAATAATTAAAATCATTTATAGAATGATTAATGATCAATTACTAAAAAGAAACAAGGATTGTTAGGTGCAGCTCCACTTCATGAATAACTGACTTTTATAAAATCGAAAACTGTGCAATTTTATAATTCGAGCAATCTAGTTCATTCGAGCAATTTGATAATTCGAGCAATTGTTCATTCGAGCAATTGTTCGTTCGAGCAATTGTTTTTCGAGCAATTGTCTTTCGAGCAATTGTTCTTTCGAGCAATTGTTCATTCGAGCAATTGTTTTTCGAGCAATTGTTTTCGAGCAATTGTCTTTCGAGCAATTGTTTTCGAGCAATTTACCTAGAACCAATTATGACACGTTTCACGAGGTACCTCATCACAAACTACACTAGCTGCCTCTTGACAGATATTACAGAGATCATCAGATGTACCATAATTTAATTTTTTTTTATGTTTAATTAAAAAAATTTAAGTTTAATTTAAAAAGTTTAATTAAAAAAAATTAAGTTTAATTTAAGAAAATTTAAGTTTAATTTTAAAAAATTTAAGCTTAATTTAAAAAAATTTAAGTTTAATTTAAAAAAAATTAAAGTTTAATTTGAAAATTAAATTTTATGGGTGCTCGATAGCACACATGGGAAGCTCTGCACTAAGTCTCTAATATCATTATATTAGTAATGAGATGAGAGTAGGAGTGAGATGAGAGTAGAGTGAGATGAGAGTTGGAGTGAGATGAGAGTAGCGAGGTGATAGAAATGAAAAGAGACTACAAAATCAAGACTGACTTTCTTCAAAATCAAGCCTGACTTTGAAGACTTATTTCAAATTAAACAACTTATTTGAAATCAAATAACTTATTTGAAATCAAATAACTTATTTGAAATCAAATAACTTATTTGAAATCAAATAACTTATTTGAAATCAAATAACTTATTTGAAATCAAATAACTTATTTGAAATTAATTATACTAGACTTATTTTTGATTAAAATTAAAAAGGTGTAGTGCAGAAATAAATTAAATATTATTCAATAAACTAATCTCGCCAATTTCTGTTCTAAATGAGTTTGCTATGCTTAGTTTCAAAAGCAGGGAAAATAAAATTGAAATGTAGTGAGGACAATGGACTTCTGTATGTTGTGCATGTGACATCATAACAGCTACCAACCCTAAAAACACTCAATTGTCATATTAGTATCCCTACTATGGTAGGTATTTCAGTGTTTGCGAGCTGTTGTCACCATGACTTTAGAGGCAACATACATAAAAATTTCGGAGTTAATCAGTGATAAAATGAATGCATCCATCACAATTTTTTATAACTGAAATAAATTAAGTTCAAGATAATAAGTTCTTCAATTGTCGTTAATGAGAAGATGAAGAGTGATGCTGTTATGACGTCACAAAAAAACATGCCTCAATTGCCCTTACCACATTTCAATTCTATTTCTGCACATTGGAAACTAAAGGCAGCACAAACACTTTTGAAATAGAAATTGGTGAGAGTAGTGCATCTTAGAGTGTAATATCTTTGCCACTGGTGGTCAAAGAGATCACATTATATCTGGCCTCCAGTTGTACACATCCACAGAAATGGTAGTAACTGGGAAGAACACATGCCCAGTCTGTACAATTTTAGCAAAAACTAGTAAAATGTTTGTAATCAACTAATCATCAATGTTGTAGAGTACGTCGGGTAAACATTTTAATTGGTTTAAATTCATGTTTTTAAAATGTCAAAATTCAGATACGATGTAATTATCACATTAAGCACCATATGTGATACAGTTAATTTGTTGAACATGCATTATTGGTAATTGTAGACACTTTGTATTTTAGTTAATAAAATTGAACTTTCTTCCAATGATCCATTCCAATACAACATATATTAAAACTTAAAAAGACTGGTCTTTGAGAAGCAAAGAGAGGGATACAAATTGCAAATTATAATTTATAGAAAATTAAAATTACGCTAAATATTAATGAATAGAAATAACAGATAAGTCAAAAATATTAGATTTTTAAAATAACTATATGAGCAATAATAAAGAGATGCAGGTACAGACGAACTGCAGGAACTGGTAAACGGTTCTCCAAGATTACCTTTAACTCTATATTAGCTTCTGCCTTTGTTATTCAAATACATGCAAATATAGATAGGGGGAAAATTAAGGGTTCAGACAGAAAATGTTAAAAATGTCCCATATTTGGCAGGCAGAAGGTACATCATTACCGTCTTATCTCATCAACTCAAGATACTATTGGCTTACAATCTGCCAACCTCTTAATCATGTAAATATAATCATCAATTCCTATGTTTACAGTTTACACATCTTTATTGGAGAGTATTTTGAGATTTTTGGTCATTTTGGAGAGAAATTGCCATAAAAATTAAAAATATGGAGACTGTGCATGCATGCTTTGGAGACTGTGCATGCATGCTTTGCAGACGGGGCAACATGCCCACATGGAACTTCCATGATGGAAGCACGATGCAGATTGTTAGTTTGGTATCTAATAAAAATAAATTGTAATAATTTATTACTGATTAGCTACTAATTAATTTAAAGTCTTAATAATCAATAATCTAGACTAGTCATAAATTATAAATTCAAGATCTATTATCTGCCCAACTCTGTTATGTGTCCACTATCAGATGGCGATATGAGCCAGTCTGCAAAAGATGCATGAAGTCTGCATAAGATGCAATTTTCTAATTAATTCCTATGTTCACTGTTTACATGTAATTAGGTGAGAGAATTTTGTCCATTTTGGAGAGAAATTTGAAAATCTTTGGAGACAAATTGCCCCAAAAATTAAATATTTGGAGAATAATTGTGCATGCTTTACAGACTGGTATGTCGCTATCATGCTATGGCATATTTCAGACACTAGGAAAGTGCAAACTGCAAAACTCAGCTGCAAGTCAATTTCATAGCCAATATTTTTAATTTATGAAGCAACATTAAGCCAACCATGAGGCAAGTTCCATAATGTGGCTGGAAAGTGGAAAGATGCCAGCATGATGAGAAAATGGATCTAGGTCTCCACATTTTACATTTTTTAATTTTTACTCATTGTTAAGTAGATGCCTCATTTGGCGTCTTTGTAAAGAATTTACAGTTAAAAACATTATGTTTTACTGCTTAGGACTGATGCATGTGCATCCTTTATTATGGAAATCTTATTATGAGTGACATAACCATTAATTACAGTTTTTAAACCTACAGGGTACTACACCTTTCAATCACACCTCAAAAGTCACCACTATACATTATACTGGCGACTTTGTGCATACTTTTGAAACATGGGAACTTGAAGCAAAGGCAATTTTGGCTCAATTCTGAAGATTTCAAACCAAAATTAACACAGTTGACAGCCGTCAACCGACAGGAACATATGATTTAATCAAAAATTTTAAGCCAAGTTAAGCTGAGCATACCCAAGTAAGTATCTCAGTAACAGTTGAAGTCAATTAGTTGGCTTAAGATTTCATATGATCAAAACTTAGAGAATCAATTGTAAATGGCGAGAAATATTTAGTTTTCTCCTATGCTATAATGTTATTTTGGAAAGAATGTATGATAATTTGATCATTTTGGAGAAATTTGTTTATTTTTGGAGAGTCGGAGAGCTTGAGAGAAAAATGGAGAGTTTGAGAGCCATACTATTTTACTTGGTAAATCCCTAAAATGGCAAATTTGGAGTCAGATAGGTATTAGGTGTCTTATTGGCTTAAAATTTTGAATTAATTCTCATGTTCCCATGTTAATTTAGGCTCGAAATCTTCAAAAAATGAGCCAAATTGGATTTGGCTCAAAACTTGGCTTACAATTTTCCACCCTCTGAAACATGGGGAATCTTAAAAATATTGGAACCATTTCGGCATTTTGGACATTTCCTAACTTTTAACCATTCAATCATTGTACGGTGTACCTATCTAATTCAAATCTTGACTTACAATTAATACCTATCCTCTGAAACATGGGGAATCTTTAAAATATTGGAACCATTTCGGACATTTCCTAACTTTTAACCATTCAATCATTGTAATTTATTTAATATTTAAAATATTTTAGATATTTAATAATAATAGATATTTAAAATTTATTAAATATAGGAATATTGAATTAGGTACAAAGGTACATTAACATAGGTACCTAGCATTAGCAATTTGTTGAATTAGGTACCTAGGTAGTTAGAACTTCGTAGAAACCATTTTTTGAAGAACAGTAGAACACTTAAACTTCCAAGTCTTGACTTATGAAGTAGCCCATGAATTAAATAGTTAATTCATGAAGTAGCCTACCTAGTAGCCTAGTACTACTTGGTAGGTAAGTCTAACGTGCTACCCAGCAAACATAAAGGTATCTATTCGATGTCTAAACGACTCTGTATAACCTCTCTTCCGACATCGAATACCAGTAACAAATTAGACATGGTGACATCAAGTAGACATCAATCCGATATCCGTTTGCACCGCTAAACCGCATCATATCAAGTATATTTCGCATCGAAGCGATACCGTTATAACAGCGTTGAATAGAAAGATAAAGTACGACATCCAACATACATAGGGATTCTGCAGCGAACAGACGCCTAATTATATATCTAATATGCTTCGAAACGATATCCACTTGCATCCAATAAATAAATAAATTAAAATAGAAAACTCTTACTTCATTGAAATAACGTATTGTACGTTTAGATGCATATCAATTCGATTAATGTTACATAGTGTTATAAATAAATTAAATGGGAAGAAATGATGCGATACGTCCAGGTATCGTTCGTGGGTCCCTCCGTCCTCGTGTCTGTACCTCTGTAGCTTTGCCACTTACCTAAAAATTTTTTTGATATTAAGCGACTCGGAGATACTTGAAGATATTCTTAGAGTGAATAAAACAATACAGGCAAGCACCGATTTTATAACCAAAATCACAACTTATTCTTATTACAAATAGTAATGAGTTGGTCAAATTTTTATATAATTGTAACTCCTTAAAAATTTCGTTCTCTTTGAGTTCAAATTAAAGAAAATGTTTTGAGGCTTCGATTTAGAATACAGATGAAAGCTGTGTGATGAAAGTTCAAAGTAATGAATGCATTAATTAAAATTTGACCATAGATTAACTCTCACTCAGTAAATATAGGTCATAATAGTTGAGTAATTAGTTTGATATTTTGACTTATATAATTGTGTTACATTGAACAAACAGGAATTTTGTGTTCTGTGAAATATATTTAGCAGTAGGGTTTATGTTCCAAGTTATTAATAGGGTCTATATTTTCGAACACGTGATAAAGGAAAATATACCCAGCAAACATGAATGTATCTATTCGATGTCTAAGCGACTCTGTATAACCTCTCTTCCGACATCGAATACCAGTAACAAATTAGACATGGTGACATCAAGTAGACATCAATCCGATATCCGTTTGCACCGCTAAACCGCATCATATCAAGTATATTTGGCATCGAAGCGATACCGTTATAACAGCGTTGAATAGAAAGATAAATTACGACATCCAACATACATAGGGATTCTCCATCGAACAGACGCCTAATTATATATCTAATATGCTTCGAAACGATATCCACTTGCATCCAATAAATAAATAAATTAAAATTGAAAACTCTTACTTTATTGATATAACGTACTGTACATTTAGATGCATATCAATTTGATTTTTGTTACATAATGTTAGCTATATATAAATTAAATGGGAAGAAATGAAGTGATGAGACTTGGTATCGATCGTGGGACCCTCCGTCTTCGTGCCTGAAACTCTGTCACATTGCCACCGTGGATGTATTAAACTTAAAAAAATATTTGATATTAAACGACCCGGAGATACTTAAAGATATTTTAAAGTGAATAGAACAATACAGGCAAGTACCGCTTTTTTAACCAAAATCACAACTTATTCTTATTACAAATAGTAAAGAGTTGGTTAAATTTTTATATAATTGTAACTCCTTAAAATTTTCGTTCCTTCTGAGTTCAAATTAAAGAAAATGTTTTGAGGCCACGACTTAGAAGAAATTAATATATAATTAGATTTTTATAATTATTGTGTTTCATTGAACAAACAGGAATTTTGTGCTCTGTGAAATATTTTTAGCAGTAAGGTATATGTTCCAAGTTATTAATAGGGTCTATATTTTCGAACACGTGATAAAGGATAATATAATAATTATTATTTAACTACTATTTAATTCGTAACATAATAACTGAAGGTATGATACCAATTGAAATAAAAGTTAAATAATGATTAAATATAGATTTATTGAGTCTTATTACCACTTTAAGTTTAATCATCTATAATGTGAATCACTGAATTTTAATCGTCTCATTTCCACAGCTTTTGGCACTAGGTGAAAGCTCAAGTTATCGAATATGGAGCTCCTAATTTTATGTGGAGTAATTATTTATGTAATAAATTTTATTTCTAAACTTGTATTTTACGTACTGGTATCATGGATGCCAATTTTAGTAAGAATTGAATAATGATAATTATTATATTTATTTCTTAAGGCCCCCACACACTACACGATCCACGAGCCGAGTCTTAGCAAACAAGCCGAGCCCCGACCAAGATCGTGTAGTGTGTGGGCACTTCGAGCCGAGCCACGAGCCGCACAATCAGGCTCGTGGCTCGGCTCGAGTTCATCTGTCACTTCCAGATATTTGGCTTGGCTCGTTACTCGGCTCGGGTAGTGTGTGGGGTTAAAATAGCACGAGCCGAGCCTGTGGTCAGCTAAAGCGCCGTCCAGACGCTCCAACAAATCACTGAGCTTGGAAATACTTTTGCTCGGGCGAACACGGACAACACGAATTATGTAAAAAAAATTTATGTATATTTTTTTCATGTGAATAAATTCCATATAAATAAATTTAATGTAAATAAATTTAATGTAAATAAATTTCCATGTAAATAAATTTCCTTGTCCATGGTATTACCTATCTCTTATTAAATTTTTCAAACTAATGCTCGGCTCGTGTAATGTGTGGGCAGGCAGGAAGCCCGAGCCGAGCCAAGTAGACTCGCGCGAGCCAGAGGCCTTGCTGCGGCTCGGCTCGTGGATCGTGTGGAACCGTCTGATAAAACAGAATTTACTCTAAAATGAAACATGTTAAATAGCCCATCAACTTTTAATTATTTACGTTTAGTAGAGGTTTAACGTCTGCTTCGGAACCAAAGGCCATATCGCTGACGTCAAAAGGAAATGAAATACAAGGGACTGGAAGAAGCAGTGAGAAAGGAAAGTGGCTCCATGGACGAAGTCACGACGCTCATGAATGCTGAAAAGCTACTCCGTGAATGCTGTCACTAACCGAGAAATGTGGCAAAAATAGTCACAAGCACCGGTGGCTGCACTCAAGGATGGAAGAGAGAATTGAAGAGGTAATAGTAAATGAAGTCTACGAGCCTACCTAACACAAAATCTAAGAACTCGTACGTAATTGTGGAGCATAACCCTAGCGCTATCCTCTAAAACTGCATGGAGAGTTAAAAACACTGTACACATGGTAAACATAAAATAGACAATACATGATCCAAATTACAACAGTTTTGGTTCCAAAGGGACACCACCCCACTTCTCTTCTATTCACCAAAGACAGCTTCAGGAACCATTCGAGGCTTATTTACAATAAGTAGTTTAGAATAGATTCACAACAATAAATGCACTGGCCATCGAAAAATCACTTGATTGGTTATCCATTTCAACATCCGATGTTCCAGTATCGCTTACTTTACGTTAATCCAGTGTACAATCGCACTAGCATGCTAATGCCCGATAGTACCTTTAAAACTGCCGTAGTCCCCCATAAGTGTACTAATTATTAAGTATAGTTCAAAGGGAGCACAACGTACGTCATATAGAAAGGTACAATCCAATTGAATAGAAATAATTCCTACATTTCTGTACTCATTATAAAACAGGAAGATAAGAAAATGAATTTCCTAATTTGAAACGATTTCTTTAAAACTACGTATCTGTTTTCGTACTTCTGGTCGAAGTACAAATTCAGATATCGTTTGGAAACCGACATGCCGACGTCAAGATGATGCTGCTAAAACCATGTATCGGTTTTCGTGTTTTTACTCGAAGTGTAAATTCAGATATCATTTAGAAACAGACATTCCGATATCTATTATGAGTCGAAATGGTTGCTAAGTCGATACCCACCGTTAGCGCTACGAATTCGACAGCAAACGGCATCGAATCGACATTCATATGTTTGTTGGGTAATTATTATTATTTAACTACAATTTAATTTAATAGCTGAAGGTATGATACCAATTGAAATAAAAGTTAAATAATGATCATTATATATAGATTTAATGAGTTCGATTACAACTTCAAGTTTAATTATCTATAATGTGAATCACTGAATTTTAATCGTCTCATTTGCAGCTTTTGGCACTAGGTGAAAGCTCAAGTTATCGGATATGGGGCTCAGTATTTTACGTAGAAAAATTATTTATGTATTGATTTTTATTTATAAACTTGTATTTTACGTACTGGTATCATGGATACCAATTTAAGTAAGAATTTAATAATGATAATTATTATATTTATTTCTTACATATTCGAAAATATGGAACCGTCCGATAATACAGAATTTACTCTAAAATGGAACATGTTAAATAGCCCATCATCTTTTAATTATTTACGTTTAGTATAGAGGTTTAACGCATGCTTCGGAACCAAAAACCGTGTCGTTGACGTCAAAAGGAAATGAAATACAAGGGACTGGAAGAAACAGTCAGAAAGGAAAGTGGCTCCATGGACAAAGTCACGACGCTCATGGATGCTGAAAAGCTACTCCGTGAATGCTGTCACTTACCGAGGAATGTAACAAAAATGTTTTCAAGCACCGGTGGCGGCACTCAAGGATGGAAGAGGGAAATGAAGAGGTGATAGTAAATGAAATCTACGAGCTTACTTTACACAAAATCTAAGACCTTCTAATTGTAGAACATAACCCTAGCGCTATCCTCTAAAACTGCATGAAGAGTTAAAAACATGATAAACATGGTAAACATAAAATAAACAATACATAATCCAAATTACAACAGTTTGGGACCCAAGGGACGCCACCCTCTTCTCTTCTATTCACCAAAGACAGCTTCAGGAACCCCTCAGGGCTTATTTACAATAAGCAGTTTAGAATAGATTCATCACTTGATTGGTTACGGTACTGGAGGAACACTGTTCAACAACCGATGTTCCAATATCGCTTACTTTTCGTTGATCCAGTTCACAATCGCACTAGCGTGTCAATGCTCGATCGTACCTTTACAACTGCCGTAGTCCCCTATAAGTGTATTAATTATTGGGTATAGTTTAAAGGGAGCACTACGTATGTTATATAGAAAGGTACAACTCATTTAAATGGAAATAGTTCCTACATTTCTATACGTATTATAAAATAGGAAGATGAGAAAATGAAATTCCAAATTCGAACGATTTTTTTAAAACTACGTATCTGCTTTCGCACATCTGGTCGAAGTATAAATTCAGATATCGTTTGGAAACAGACATGCCGACGTCAACATGATGCTGTTAAAACCATGTATCGGTTTTCGTGTTTCTACTCGAAGTGTAAATTCAGATATAATTTAGAAACAGACATTCTGATATCTACTATGAATCGAAATGGTTGCTAAGTCGATACCCACCGTTAGCGCTACGAATTCGACAGCAAACGGCATCGAATCGACATTCATATGTTTGATGGGTAGGTACTTAAGAAGTTGGAAAGGTAGAACTAGAACATAAGTTTTATGACTTTTATCGCAATTTCAGTCATGAGGCCAGGAAGGTGAGAGCCGTGAGGCTATAGCTACTGCTATAGCAATACTTTAGAAAAATTTACACCAACCTTCAATGCCTACCTTGCCTAACAGCCTAAGTTATGGCTGAAAAGTTATGGTTTACAATAAGCAATACATTATGTTCTCTAAGGAGAGTAGCTATACTTATAAGTTATAATAAGATTTACCGACAATAATTAATGTTAAAATTTACCTTTTTCCATATCCTTGTCCATGTTCACGACGAACTATAACTTCCTTGACGACGAATATGCTTATAGATGAGGGTTAGCCGTTAGCTTCGGTTAATTCGAACTTATATAGGTACCAAGAGAGTTGCAAATTGCACAGACGCACGTCTTGCGCATGCGTAATTGCTATAGTTTTATTTCTAGTTTTCTTCCTATTAATTAATTTGAATACTCTACTTATTACATGAAATTATGAACTGAGATGATATAAGAATAATATGTAAATTACTCAAGAACCTAAAGCCAAAATATATAGCTTGAACATCGATTCCTTTAGAATTTAATAAATATAATTAAATTTCTTATAATTATTATTATTATTAAACTGATTATTATTATATGATTAAATAACAAAGATTTATTTAAACTATATAGGACTAATAATTATATACATTGAAGACTAATTAAACGATCTACTATTAAGATAGGTCGTGAGTGATGATTATTGTGTATCTCTCCTCTCTACCAATGCATCTACGACAGAAACAACTAAAAGAAAACATTCAAATCTTTTAAACTATATAAAGTACTATGTAATTTGTTTAGTATTAATTAATCTACTTTGAATCAAATATTCTATCTGAAAAATTCCAATTATCGACATGTTGAAACCAAATAATGTCATACAATGTTATTACCCTTTTATCGTCATGTGACGATGAATGGTAAGCGAACCATAATATCGTCTACAGAGTAAAATTTTCATTGAACAGCTGGCAAGATGGGGGAAAATTTGATATGATGGAGAAAACGAGGTAGAATAGAAAAAAAAGAGAAAGAAAATTGGCTTCATAAACAAAGTCTTCTACCAGGCTACCACCGTTGGTGACAAAGCTCATGGATCTAGAAAAGCTACTCTGTGAATACAGTCACTTAATTACCAAGGAATGTGACGAAAAGGGACACGTTACAAGCACCGGTAGCTGCACTCACGGATAGAAGAGGAAAATGAAGAGGTGATAGTAAATAATGACTACGGGCTTACATAACACAAAAATTAAAGACATTATAGTTGATAAAACTGTAAGTAGCGTTAAATTTTTTTTTTAATACAATCCATAATCCAAAATACAACAGTTCGAGGTTCAAAGGACGCCACTCCCCTTCTCTTCCATTTACCACAGACAGCTCCAGGATAGAGCCCCTGGGGGCACTTTTATTAATATTTACAATAAAGTAGTTATAGTCAAAGCTGTTTGTGGGAAATATTAAAGATTATTGATACAAAAATCACCCTCTATATTAATACACAGTATATATGTCTTTGTCTGTTGGTTGGTTGGTTGGTTGCAAGAAAAATGTCATGCTTCAACATTGACTGTAAAAAAAGTAAATATATATTTTTGACTCAAAATTATTTTCACTCCATTTTCTTGACTCAAATATTGTTGACTCCAATTTGTTTGACTCCAATTTGTTTGACTCCAATTTGTTTGACTCCAATTTGTTTGACTCCAATTTGTCTGACTCCAATTTGTTTGACTCCAATTTGTTTGACTCCAATTTGTTTGACTCCAATTTGTTTTGACTCCAATTTGTTTTGACTCCAATTTGTTTGACTCCAATTTGTTTGACTCCAATTTGTTTTGACTCCAATTTGTTTTGACTCCAATTTGTTTTGACTCCAATTTGTTTTGACTCCAATTTGTTTTGACTCCAATTTGTTTGACTCAAATTTTTTTAACAATTTTTTTTAACAGACTAATTCGAATTTTACTATTTAAAGATTTCTGTATGTAGATAAATCATTTTACTTCAATTTGTATTGTGACTGTTTTACAGTTTAAACCTTCATTCAAAAGTTAATAAGACAAAATGTAAGAGAGATTCAAGTATCCGAATGCTCCTTCCTAGCTGTGAGAATGATTTGGACACCATAAAAATAGTTAATACATTGGAAATTTAGGTAATTAAACGATTGGATTGAAATCTGATCTACTATTTTAATTGAAGTAAACCATATATAATGACTAGTTATTCACAGTATAACACATCGTATTTGAAATTTTATCAGAATTTTATGATTGAACATTTTCTCCAACAAAATATAGATAGCCCATGAGTAATCACTGTGAAATTATCCTTACATTTAATCGCTTAATATAAAAAACAAATGGTGTAACTATTTCCTTTTTCTTTGAGTAAAACTATTTCTTTTTTCTTGGAAATTCGCCAAAGATAATAAATTGCATCTTAAATATTTCATCAAATGTTTAAAGTATTACTCCATTCATAAGTGTAGATCTTGTTACACATCCAATTTCAGCAGCTTTTCTGACAGATAAACATTTTTTGAAATTCATCAAATGTTTCTCGAATACCTTCTTTATTACGTCCTCTATCAGTTTTCCTTTTATAGTTAGAAGGCATGAATACTATCGTCAATCTGTAAAATAAAGACACTAATATTAGAATTAGAAACTGATCATATAAACGAATGCTATTTCAATTCAAATAATTAACTTTAAGTTCTGATTGTCCTTTTTAATAAGAATTACTTAAATAAATCGTAATGGTGGACTGAATCGGATACAGAGGGGAGATAAGGACACCGTCCGACCCAACCTCGACAGAAGTGTCCGATTCATCCCAAATGACACTTCAAAATTAAAAACATCACCATTTTTCTAATATCATTTGTATTATTTTTTTAACATACCAAACATAACGTTGTTAGAGGATACCAATAGTTTAGGGTGATAATTTAATAAATCTAAAATTTTAACTTAAAATAGCATTAATAAAAATGTAAATATCATTAAATATATTCCTGCAATTTAAACTTGTAAAAAAGGCATTATTAAATATGTAAATCTGTAATTAAAAAATAGCATTATTAAAAATATAAATCTGCATTTAAAAAATAGCATTATTAAAAATATAAATCTGTAATTAAAAAAATAGCATTATTAAATACATAAATCTGCATTTAAAAACTAGCATTATTATACATTAAATAACTCCACATGGGATCTTTCAAATAGCTGACGGGTAACCCCTCGCACACATTCAATTGCAAGAAGCGGTAGTTTACAATTAATTAACACCTAATTTACAAACATTTCTGCTTCAATGCTTTTTTCCAATTCTTCATCACTTTCTCCACCATTTTTCTCCATTCCCCATCACTTTCCCACCATTCCTCATAAGTTTTCCCCCATTCCCCATCACTTTCACCATTCCCCATCACTTTCACCATTTCCCGTCACTTTCACCATTCTCCATCACTTTCACCATTTTCCGTCACTTTCACCATTTCTCGTCACTTTCACCATTTCCCGTCACTTTCACCATTTCCCGTCACTCTCACCATTTCCCGTCACTTTCACCATTCTCCATCACCTTCACCATTTCCCGTCTCCTTCACCATTTCTCGAAACTTTCACCATTTCCAGTCACTTTCACCATTCTCCATCACTTTCACTTTTTTCCTTCCTCAATTTTGACTCTTAGGATGATAACTGCCCTATTTTGAATAGGGAAGAGGAAAATATACCTTTTTGTAAAATAAAAATTTGATTTTGAAAAAGTACACTTTAAACTAATTGATGGTGAAATTGGGAAAAAATGATGGGGAATGTGGAGAAAGTGATGAAGAATTAAGAAAAAGTGATGAGGAAGGGAGAATATTGGGGAATGGGGAGATTTGTGGGAAATGATGGGGAGTTTGGAGATTGGGACAAACATTAAATG
Source organism: Caprella mutica (assembly GCA_947561585.1). Lineage (NCBI taxonomy): Eukaryota > Metazoa > Arthropoda > Malacostraca > Amphipoda > Caprellidae > Caprella > Caprella mutica. The sequence continues at coordinate 13,807 of CANNZV010003372.1, forward strand.
ATATTTTCAATTAAAATTAGATAATTATTTTTCACTTTCGATTCTGTATTCTATGTAATATAAACAATTTATTGAATAGAACTATAAGTAAAACTATTGTCTCTCACGAGATAGTATCACCTGCGGTCATACTATCTTGTGAGTGTCATTCCGCAGGTGATACTATCTCGTGAGAGTCATTCCGCAGGTGATACTATCTCGTGAGAGTCATTCCGCAGGTGATACTATCTCGTGAGAGTCATTCCCCAGGTGATACTATCTCGTGAGAGTCATTCCGTAGGTCGTACTATCTCGTGAGAGTCATTACGCAGGTGATACTATCTCGTGAGTCATTCTGCAGGTGATACTATCTCGTGGGAGTCATTCCGCAGGTGATGCTATCTCGTGAGAGTCATTCTGCAGGTGATACTATCTCGTGAGAGTCATTCCGCAGGTGATGCTATCGATCGTGAGTGTCATTCCGCATGTGATACTATCTCGTGAGAGTCATTCCGCAGGTGATACTATCTTTTGAGAGTCATTATTAACCATTATCTAGGTGTTACTTCATTTAATGGCTTTCTCTATATTTCATTCCGCAGTAGCATTTCATTCCGCACTATAGTAGGTAATTCCGCATTCCGCCATTCTGCAAAATAGATAGTGCCCGTTCAGCCTACCGTATCCGTCATTCAGATAGATTTCGTCGTAACAGCACAATGTCTCTGTCTCCTCAAAACGCGATTGCAGTATCCTTAATAATAATTATACAGGAGAGAAAAAACTTCACACCTAAATATATAAATAAATTGAATTAGGAATTTATAGCATGATAAACTAAATTCGTATACATGCGCAAATATAATTTTTGTATTAAAATAATTTCATTCACTTACAAATTGATATCTACATATGTTTTGAGTAAAGTACATTTTTTAATCTTATTACAATGATCAATAAATTGAACTTTATTTTCTTATATATAAAAATGAATTCGAAAGTTTTTTATTTTCGAGTTGCTTACCCATTCTTGTGAGAAAAATAACATTTTAACTGAAGTTCTATTCGTGTGTAGGATTTTAGCTCCGCCCCCTTGCTCACTGGATTTCCTTCATTCATCATGCCGCGTGATCATGCAGCATGTCATGCAAAAAAAAGGGGTTCACATGATCATGCCTTCTGATGTGCACTTTGTGCAGTAGTGTCATGCCAAAGGTTGACAAAAGTATTTCCCTGAATGTACCAGATCAGATACTTAAAATGCACTAGATTTTAATTATTTGATAAAAAGAATACCAAATAATTTTCATGTTTCTAAGGCTGGAAAACTGCAAGCCAATTTTTGAGCCAAATTTTCACAAAAATTCTGAGCAAAGCCGATCTTGGCTCATTTTTGAAAATTTCAAGCCAAAATTAATGAAGGAATTAGGTAATTAAAAATTTAAAACCAATTATATATATCTGAGATTTGACCAGTTAAAATGAAAGCCAATTAATTGGCTTTGAAGGTCTCCTCCAAGCAAATTTTTTTTGCTTAAATCAACGAGGCTAATGTTTCTTATCATTTTACTGCAAACTGCATCAAATTTGATAGCATATTTTTAATTTTATAGGCTTTTAAAGATTTTCATAATCAAAATTCTACAAAACCTACTTTACTTCCGACTCTCTAAGTTTCAGTCAGAAGACGAAGAATGTACACCATTTGTTTTTATTGCCAACTAGGTATTTGGTTTTATAAATCTAAATTTATTATTCGTTTAAAGGTTTAAATTTGGATAAACTTAATATAGAAACGTTTATATACTGTTAGAAATAATTAATATTTTAAAAGAAGGCCAAAAACGCGTTGTTCGTTTAAAAATCTAAATTTGAAATCAAAACAAAGAGTGTACAATCTTCTTTCTCAGCGTCAGGTTGGAGATTTGCTCAATTGTTGCTCACAGAGTATTAAAAAACTTTAAAAGCAAATAATAAAATATATACTTAACCGAACTGCATGTGGTTTGCGGAATAATGATCGTAGACCTTAGTTCTATAATAGGTATTATGTAATAAACCTTTAAAGGTCCCCTCCAAGCAAATATTTTTATTGCCTTATTCAACGAGGCTAATGTTTCTTATCATTTTGCTGCAAACCGCATCGAATTTAGTATCATATTTTTAATTTTATATGCTTTAAAAGATTTTTATTATCAAAACTCTACAAAACCTATTTTACTTCCGACTTACTAATTTAAGAAATTTTCAGCCTGAAGATAAAGAATGTACACCATTTGTTTTGATTGTCAACTAGGTATTAGGTTTAATAAATCCATTTAATATTCGTGTAAAGGTATGAAATTGAATGAACTTATAATAGAAACGTTTATATACTTTAGGAAACAATAAATATCTAAAATATAATTTAAATAAAGGCCGAAAACGCATGGTTTGTTTATAAAATTCAAATTTGTATCCAAAACAAAGAGTGTACAATCTTCTTCTTGAGCATCAGATTAGTGATTCGCTCAAGCGTTGCTCACAGAGTGTTAAAAAACTTTAAAAACAAATTATAAAATATATACTGAACCGAATTGTATGCGGTTTGCAGAATAATGATCGTAGACCTTAGTTCTATAATATTATGTTATAAACTCATTTTTTTCCCGGAGCCTGGAGAGGACCTTTTTGTAGTGGGTAGTAAGGAGACGACTGATCAGTTTCAGGTTATTTAATAGACTACCATATCACACCTACTAATTATTAATGTCACCTAGCAGTACACACATGTACATGAACGTTTTGTAACTATACATGACTACTTACACAATGCTAAACACAGACTAACTAGTTAGCTATAAATGTAACTGAGGTGCCATCATAACATTCCTCACCCCTAAGAAATTTATATAAATAGTTTAGCTTAGGTATATGCACAGTACATACGAGTCTATTATAGCAAAAATATATATGTAGAAAAAAATAAATTATAAACAAAGAAATATAAAGACAATACAATTTATAGAAAATGAATAGAACACAAAACATATTTACAAACAAGAATAACCTAAGAATGAAAATTGTCAGGAGCGTTCACGCAGAAAACACTGCAGGCTTCTGTCGCTTGCGCAGAAGCCGCAGCTGATGCTTATGGCGCCTCCAGACAACATCCAATTCCAAAATGTAAACATTAAACACATTCTGTCCTAACCTAGTAACAATAGTTCCGGTAAACCATTTTTTACCCCGCCCATAATTTAAAGCTAGTACTTCAGTACCATCATCAAATGAAGGCACAGAACTTTTCACAGGAATGGCAATATCAGGAACAAAGTTAGGATTAATCTTTTCTTTAACCGTTGTATATTTCCTACCATTCAAAGCAGCAGATGGTGGTAATTTGGTAACTGAATGAGGAACATTACGATGATACAATAAAGAGTTCAATAGCCGTGTCCTGAGAGAGCCCTCCCTGTTCTTTTTAAGAAGATCCTTCATAACCCGAACAGCTCTCTCCGCCTGTCCATTTGATGATGGTGAGTACGGGGGCGGAGTGACATGATTTATACCGTGGGATGACAGGAACTCTTTGAATTCTGTAGAAACAAAACATGTTGCATTATCAGAGACAATTGTGTCAGGCAAACCATTTCTGCTAAAAACACTGCGCAAAACCTCAATTGTTTCATGAGAGCTAGAATTTTTGCAAATTTCGCACTCAATATATCTTGAAAGAGCATCAACTACTATCAAAAATAATTTATCTTCAAAATGAAAATGGTCTATGTGTAATCTACACCAATTCCTATCAGGTGTTGGCCACTGTACATTGCAGTTTTGTGGAGGTTTACTTAGATTTTGCTGACAGTCTACACAATGACTAACAAAGTTATCTACATCATTATCTACCCCTGGGTACCAAATGAGAGACCGAACAATTGACCTCATTGCACAAACTCCAGGATGACCCCTGTGTATTAGATTAAGAACTTGTGAACGTAAGGATACAGGAACATATACTCTATTACGGTACATAATACAATCACGTAAAATAGTCAAATCTGCACAGTTATTTTTAAAAACTTTCAAAGATGAATGTACTTTAGCTGGAAATCCTGTCTGAATGTACTCTTTAATGACACATAAATCACTATCAGCATTAGTAAATTTAGCAATATCTTTAAAATTAATGGGAGTTTTACTTAAATTATCAACAACAAAAATTAACTCATAAGGCTCAACACTCTGCTCATCAGCAGCCAACATTCAAACTACCTTTAATGTACTCAAACTGGTAAGTGAACTGTGATAATCTCAACGCCCAGCGCTTCAAACGAGCAGAGCAGTGAGCCGAAATGCCTGCAGAGCCTGAAAAAAACTTAGTCAAAGGTTTATGGTTTTTCTTATTATAAATTTAGATCCCAATAAATACTGACGGAATCTTTCGCATCCAAATACAACACTCAATGCTCTTTCAATTTGGGAGTAATAGCGCTCTGCAGAATTTAAAGTTCGTGAAGCGAAACGGATTGGAAACCAACCATCTGGATGTTTTTGAGTTATCGCAGCTCCCAAAGCGAATGAGGACGCATAAGTTTCTAAAGCAGTAGGCAATCCAGGGTGAAAAAGTCGCAAAATACGCCCACCCCTGAATAACTGTTTTACCTCAAAAAAACAATCAGCCTGAGATTTACCCCACACAAATTTCTGACCTTTCTTTAACAAAACATAAAGGGGTTCAAATAGAGTGCTGAAATTTCTAATGAATTTACCATAATAGTTACACAAACCTATAAAACTCTGCACCTCCTTTATACTAGCAGGAGGCGGAGCATTCATGATAGCCTGTACATTTTCATCACTTGGCTGTACACTATCAGCAGAAAATATATGACCAAGGTAACACACGGAGGACGTATAGAAAGAGCACTTACGTGTATTTACTTTAAGACCAGTTGTCTGTAAAGAATCAAGAACTTTATTCAAAACCCTAGTATGCTCATCTTTATTAGCTGTCATGACCAAAATGTCAACCTGGTAAACAATAACATTGTTTATACCGGACAATACTCTACTAATGTATGATTGAAAAATTGCGGGCGAGCTTGATGTACCGAATGGTAAATAATTGTACTGGTATAACCCTTGGCATGTGTTAATGGTCGTATATTTTCTGCAACTTTTATCTAAAGGAAGTTGTAAAAATGCATTCTTTAAATCTATCTTTGAAAAAACACGTGCATGACCAATATTACCTAAAACTTAATCAACAGTTGGTAATGGATATTGCACAGTACTCGTGCATTTATTCAAAGTCATCGAATAATCTCCACAAATTCGAATACTGCCGTCAGATTTGAGTACATTTACAGTAGGACACGCCCACTCTGAATAGTACACTTTTGTTAAAATACCACCCGTTACTAATCTATCTAGCTCTAACTGAATGCTGTCTTTTAGACGAAATGATACAGGGCGTGCCTTACAAAATATTGGTTTTGCATCCTTATCAACATTGAGATACACTTTATCTGTGACGTTTGAAATAAACTCATCACTAAGAAACAATTTATATTTCACAAAAATATCAGTATTTACACTATGAATATTTGAAATATTATCAGATAGGTGTATCTTAATACCTAATTTCTCATACAAATCTCTGCCTAAAAGTGAAGTTCTATCACCACTAACAACTAAGAAAGTATGAGATACAATAATAGAATGAAACTTAACGGAGAGGCAGACTTCTCCTTCAAAATTGATCTCCGTATTACTATAGCCCTTAGCTCTCACCTTAGTAGTACTTATAGGAACATTCATATGCCTTACATGACTCACATTAATGGTTGATAAGTGAGAACCTGAATCGACCTCAAAACCAACTGAATACTTTCCTTGAAGTTCGCATTTAACAATCACAGGTTTATATTCAATTGGTAGCAGAATGGAGTTCATCCTAAAAAATGATGGACATGGACAGTATCCAAAGGTGAGAAGTCACGCCCACCTTCATGCGCAGACATGTCACTGCGCAGCTTATCTGGACGTGCACACACCTTGTGTGCGCTATGAGGCAATGCAGCTGCCGTTGAGAACGTTTCTTGAAAACAACGTTTTGATGGTTCAACCAGTGTATCAGTGCTAACGTGTTTCAGGGTCACAAACTGCAATGGGTCTAACTCTTCATCCGGTTCCACGTAATTAGTGTAGTCTTGCACTTGAGTTCTTTTAGCCTTGCAAACCTTAGAGATGTGTTCCTTTTTTGAACAGTTATAACACATCCGTTCTAAAGCAAAACATTCAGATCCAAAGTGTTTCCCCGATGTGCCACAGCGAATGCACTTGTAGGAGGCTGGAACAGACTTTACATTGCGACTGGATGATACTCTTGAAGTAGATACTTTGTTTGTTCTCTGCAAAAAGGTATTTTCAGGTGCAATTTCCTCAACATCAATGGAAATTTGTTCCAAAACCTTGGCACGTTCTACACACTCAGCGAAAGACTTAGTGCCTGCATCAGAAATTATAGCTTTTATAAGCTTAACCGACCTCAAGCCACTGATGAAAACGTTCCTGAGGAGTTTATCCCTGCAGCACTCATCGTACTCGCACAGTGAGGCCATACTGTTGAGACTCATAGCGAAAGCTTCAATTGTCTCAGACTGCTTTTGCTTACGGCTGTGGAAATTAACAGAGGCTCCAATTACTGATTTCTTGACTCCATACGATATAATCAGTTGCGCCTCTAACTTTTCGAATGTGCAGTCAGTTAGAGGTGTAGGTTTCATTCGTCTCTGAATGTCAGTTAATATGGAAACTGGTAGAGCGTTTGCGAGTAACATAGCAGAACGTTTGTCATCTTTACTTGCTTTTCGCAAAGAATCATAGTTTTGTAGCTTGAAACGTTCAAGAAACTCATCCACAGTCTCAATTTCAGATTGAAACATATTGACTTGACTGTGAATTACCACTGATGTAGACTCTCCCATGTTTCCTTTCAAAGAATACCACTAGTTATAACTGTATTCTAAGGAGAAGATCCTCGTCGCCAATTTTGTAGTGGGTAGTAAGGAGACGACTGATCAGTTTCAGGTTATTTAATAGACTACCAAATCACACCTACTAATTATTAATGTCACCTAGCAGTACACACACGTACATGAACGTTTTGTAACTATACATGACTACTTACACAATGCTAAACACAGACTAACTAGTTAGCTATAAATGTAACTGAGGTGCCATCATAACAGACCTTTAAACTCTTTAGTTGTCATGCATTTTTGTTTTATTCCAATCATAGCACAAATTGAGTAATTCTTATAATTTTCTTAATGATTAAATACCCAGCTAACCAAAAGCTGTTTGTCCCACGTCTTAAGACGTCTGATACCCCTCGCTATAGAGGGATTTAAGACGTGGGGCAAGACGTCTGATCCCACGTCTTGTCCCCCTCTGACAGAGGGGGACATCCACCTGTCCCACATCTTACCCCACTCCGTTTTCAAGACGTGAGACAGAGTGTAGATGTCCCTCGCTATAGAGGGATTCAAGACGTGGGACAGAGTGCAGATGTCCCTCGCTATAGAGGGAAGAGGGAAATAAGACGTGGGACCCACGTGGGACAGAGTGAATATTCAAGACGTGGGACAGAGTGGGAATATCCCCCTCTGCAAGACGTGGGACAGAGTGCGGATGTCCCCCTCTGCAAGACGTGGGACAGAGTGCGGATGTCCCCCTCTGCAAGACGTGGGACAGAGTGCGGATGTCCCCCTCTGCAAGACGTGGGACCAAGTGCGGATGTCCCCCTCTGCAAGACGTGGGACAGAGTGTGGATGTCCCCCTCTGCAAGGGGGACATATCTCTCTTTTGGCTCAAACTACTTCGGTTAATTGAGGTATATAAATATGTATAAGAAATAAAAAAGATCATACTAATATTATTGCAATTTCTTACCATATTGCGTATAGTGTATATGTACATTTGGCTGTATATCATTTATTTTAATATTACATATTGTTATATACAAATTAAATGGGAAGAAATGGAGAAAGAATTATAGTGGTCATCTCGGGAATCGAACTCAGGACTCTAGTGTGATGTACTATTGAAGCCTGCGTCGCTACCAATCAGCCATCCTGGACATGTTAGAAGTAGTATTGAAATGACCTTTATGCAACTTGATAACTTGCGTGCTTCTTAAAATTATTTTAAATAAATATAATTTAATATTCTACATTTTGGTATCTTTTATTTTTTAATGTAAATGATAAGAATGTGTATAAAGATATTTATTAATATTTGTATTGATAATGTTAATTAATGTTATTAGCTACCTAATTACCTATAACTGTTAATTAATATTACCTATAGTTACCTTCTGGTGGTATCACTACCTTATACCTATCTAGTTACTTACTAGAGTTTATTTATAACTACCTAGTAACCTACAAGTGATAACCACCAATCTGTACCTACTGGTGGTTATCACTACTTAACTATTACGTAGTATTTATCAGTACCTACTTAGTTACCTACATTACTGTTTGTCAATACCTACCTAGTTACCTACTGATGTTTATCAATGCCTACCTAGTTGCCTACATCTGCTTATCAATACCTAATTAGTTACCTTCTTGTGTTTAACATTGCCTATACCTAGTGGCCTACAACTGTAAATAAATACCAATCTAGGTCCTAGTTACCTACTAGTATTCATCAATACCTACCTAGTTACCTACAACTGTTTGTCAATGCCTACCTAGTTATCTACTAGTGTTTATCAATGCTTATCTAGTTACCTATAACTGTTTGACAATACCTACCTAGATACCTACCAGTACCAATACCTACCTACCTAGTATACCTACTAGGTAGTGTTCATCAATCCGTACCTACTACCTAGTATTATTCATCAATGCCTACCTAGATAGTAGATACCTACATCTGTTTATGAATACCTACCTAGTTATGATACGTAAATAAAGCTTGAGATAGATATACCTTTTTGGTATAACTTTTTCCCGCGTAAAACAGACGAGGGACAGAGAGGGACATCCCGCGTGGGACAGCCGTGGGACAGAGAGGGATATCCTGCGTGGGACAGAGAGGGACATCTTACGTGGGACAGACGTGGGACAGAGAGGGACATCCCGCGTGGGACAGACGTGGGACAGAGAGGGACATCCCGCGTACTTTTTCCCGCGTAAAACAGACGAGGGACAGAGAGGGACATCCTGCGTGGGACAGAGAGGGACATCCCACGTGGGACAGACGTGGGACAGAGAGAGACATCCCGCGTAGGACAGAGAGGGACATCCCGCGTGGGAAAGACGAGGGACATCCCGCTTGTGTAAGACGTGGGACGTGAGTGGGATTTCAGACGTTGTAAAGACGTGGGATTTCAGACGTCTGGAGACGTCTGAAATCCCCCGTCCCTCTCTGCCCCTTGCTAGCGAGGGATGTCCCCCTCTGTCCCACGCGGGTCAGAGAGGATATGGTTAGCTGGGTAGACATCATTGCATTGGTCATATTATTTTATTTACTTTTAATGTAATTATTAAAAATCAAGGCTCCTTTAAAAATTTATTTTTTCCACTCCAAACTGTAATAACTCCAATGTTCTTGGAGAAACTTTCCTTTATATTACTCATAGCGAGTAATCGTGGATGAAAGAGGAAAATGAACAAACAGGTAGCTAGCAGAAACTTGTGGCAAAGTAAATTAATGAACAATTTATAAGACTTTATTGTTATCCCTATATATTACTATCCTGCAAGACAGTGAATTTCAATAAAAAGAAAACACGGTCATCATCCAATTTTAACAGTTAGTAATGAAAAATACATTGCCCCTTTCTTCAATTAATGACAGTTACATAGCGTCCTCCGTTAAAAACTCTTATAAATGCAACACGAATATCTTACATTTTTATGAATATGATAATTTTTTTAAATATAAAGTTATCAATAAATAATCACTGTTAATTTTAGTAGGGGTTTGACGTCTTCTTCGGAACCAAAGGCCATATCGCTGATGTCAAAAGGATATTTAATACAAGGGAGTCGAAGAAGCAGTCAGAAAGGAAAGTGGCTCCATGAACAAAGTCACATAGCACCGGCGGTGACAATGCTCTTAGATACAGGAAAGCTTCTTCGTGAATGCATTCACTTAGAAATAAATAAAAAGAACCCAATTTAAGGTCCGGAGGGTGCACTCACGGATGGAAGATTAAAATGAAAAGGTTATACAGGTTCGCTGCAAAAAAAAAAAAGGAAATCCATTTTCAAATTAGTATATTTTACAAACTATCAAAGATAAAAAAAAATCTAGTAAGATATTTTTATTCGTTCACTTTTTTCTGCATAAATTTTGAAAATCTGTTTAAGTTACGTCAAAAATACATACATCCTGCAGCGAATTGAAAAAATGGAATTAAAAGGGTTTGCGCGAGGACGAAATAAGAGAAAAAATTGACTATAGGTATAATTCATCTCCTATGGATGTATATGAGCATTAAATTCTACTATTTTTCGTTTTGAATAAGAGACAAAAAAACTTTATTTTAATTTGAGAGTTTATACGTGAGAAAAAATTTATATCTTTAATGAAATCAGTTTCATTTTGGAACTTGCTTTCCGGAAAGATTTCCACAACTATAAAACCATATTGACAAATGTTAATAAGTCCAAAACTGTAGAAAAGACTTTATATATGAACAAAAAGCGATCAGGTGACGAACACATGATACAACTTTATACTTATTCATAAACAGCTTACTGAGAATCAGAAAATATCAAGCATAAGGAACGGGTTAGACATCATTAAAGACACATCTCACCGAATTTTTAAACACGACTTAGATGGTAGCACTGGATTTACCGGTGTCCGGAAAACTGCCAGGCGGAAAACTGCCAGTTACTTAATGGGAATTTATGTATTTTTTTACTTTTATTATTTAGTTATAAACACATTTAAAGAACATTTTAATTAAAAAAATGGCGTCAGCCCTTCGTTAAGGGGATGTTCATTTTTACAGTAATAAAAATATGGATATTGGATTACTTAATATCCAAATGAAAATTATAGTTCAACAAAGCTACCTTATTAAACACACAGTAAACCAAACATCAGTACACATAAGGAAGTAACAATTACCATGTTATACTTATTTGCTATGTCACGTATATTTTAAAAAAACATGTTAAGTTATGTATATAGTCCCTTGTTTTTAATTTTCTATATTAATGTCAGCAATATAACCTTCGGTTCAAAAGCAAACTTTAAACCCCGCGTACTGATTTGTGATTAATAGCTAATTAGATATTCTCATTATTAATTAATCTTAAATTGTACAATAATTTAAGTGTATGTTAAATCAACATATATGTATGCATTCAATATTTATTATATTTACATTTTTATTCTCCATGTCAATAGCACAACTCCTTCATTTTTACATTATTCCTTTATATGTTTCAAGTATTATTAATTAATGTACAATCCAATTCGATCGAGTGAAATTGTCAGAGAATTAGGTACTATTGGTAGGTAATAGCAGTTTAATAATCATAGATGTTGTGTTGCAAATTCTAAATATTTCACAAACATATATCGAAGTTGTTTTATAATGAGTACAAGCGAATATTAAGCTTGAAGGCTTGTTCAATTCTCAAATTATAAAAAAAAATCAGACAGTTAGCGCGTTATGAACTGATAATTTAAAGATGCGTTGCGTAAACAAAGAAATTGTACTCTGTCCCTAATACTAATATTTCTTTGTTTCTTCTCTTAGTATTTTAAACCTTTTCTAAGAAAGATTTTAGTTTTTAATTTCTATATAATATTTCATATATATCTTTAATATTTATATATTTACATATTTTTCTAATAAATTGTCTACATTTAACTATTATTTTTGTTTTGTATAATAAGTAAAAATGAATGTTCCTGAACTCCTTAACGTTTAATTATAAATTAGAATGTTAATATTGACTAAAGTCTTTAAATTGCCAGTAAATGACTGGCAGCTTTCCGCCTCGCAGTTTTCCGCTTCGGCAGTTTTCCGCCTGGCAGTCTTCCGCCTGGCAGTTTTCCGTGCACCGGATTTACCACACCATCTAAATTTTGCAAAATCGTTTCTGCGAAAAAATGCATGTTTTGTAGAAGACTTCGTGATTGGTGATGAAAATGTATTTTCGTGAATGAAAGAGTCAATAACCAAAACATTAATTGAATGAAAAATAGTGTGATTTAATTTTAGTACTACCAAATTGAAATTAATTATACATACCTATACTTAAATTTTTTTGTGTGGTTTTCGTCCTCGCGCAAGCCCTTTTTATTTCCATTTCTGTAATTTGCTGCAGGATATTTCATTTTAGTTTTTTGGAATTAGGGCACATTGAATAAATAAGATCCTTTTTGGAATTAGGGCACATTGAATAAATAAGAATAAACAGATACAGGTATCATATATACAAGGTTAAGTTAAGGATTAGTAGGTACGAATACAATTAAAAAAAAAACATAAAAATTCGTTATTTATTGGATAAAAGTCTGCAATGTCTTTATACAGCTGCATAACCAAATCTTTATTTTTATTACGCCGCCTCAAACCAACTCCGCCTATTTTGGTTGAAGATCGCAGCAACGCATTTGCACACACTTCACGCAGATAATTCTTCCAGTCTGTTATGGCTTCGCTTTCCATTTGTAGTTGTTCCCTACAAAAAACAGTCGTAGTTAAGTTGTGACACCAACAATACACAAAATAAACAATAGTTTCTAATGTTGATGGTTCAAACAGACGGATAATTTATTTAGCATTCTCAATCAATATGTCGTAGCCTTGTATGTATATATGATACCTATATCTGTTTATTCTTTGCAGATTAATCGGCAAATACAATGTGCCCTAATTCCAAAATAAGTATATGAATAAACAGTATATTTTGAAAGTTTCTAGCTTCAATAGTTTGAAAAATAAACTAATTTGAAAATGGGTTTCCTTTTCTTTGCGCCACTCCGAGTGTACACTACTCGGCAGCAAAACTGTGGCGTTCTCTGCCTCCGCATATAAAATCTATAAACTCGTACAATAGCTTCAAAACAACATTAAAAAAATATTATGTAGATAAATATGCTAGTGTAGTTGTGTAAATACTTTTTTAACTTTTTCATCAGTTTGATAAATATATATTTTTTTCTTGTCGCTATAATTCATAGCTTAATTATTGTATTATAGTAAATAGGAATCATTTTTTACCGCCATGCTGTTTAAATATTTTAATCATTTTCTTTTAATTTTGCCCGAAAATTTCTTTTCTAGAAATTATATAGGGGGTTGTTGAATTGTAGATTTTTTTTATACTTTTCTTCAATAAATATCCTTATCCTTATATTGTTTATTAAATGAAGCCTTCGAGCCTACTTAATGCAAAATTATAAGACCTCGTAGTTTAAAAGCATAAATCTATTTAGAAATTGAAATCAATACCTAAATAATTAATTCTACGTAAAATGCGGAACTCATATCCGATAACTTAAGCTTTCACCTAGAGCCAAAAGCTGCAATCGGACTCATTTAATCTATATATAATATGTATTATTTAACTTTTTTTTCAATTGGTATCATGCCTTCAGTTATTATGTTACTAATTAAATAGTAGTTATTAGTTAAATGTAATTGCCCATTATATTTTCCTTTGTCTGGTGTTCGAAAATATATGCCCTATTAATAACTTGGAATATATACCCTTCTGCTAAAAAAATATTTCACTGATGAAACACAATTATATATTATATAAGTCAAAATATCAAACTAATTACTCACCTATATATACAGAATGAGAGTTAATCTATGGTCAAATTTTAATTAATTCTTTCATTATTTTGAACTTTCATCACAGAGCTTTCAACTTTATTCTAAGTCGTGGCCTCAAAACATTTTCTTTAATTTGAACTTATAGAGAATGAAATTCTTAATGAGTTACGTGTCGTTTAATCTCAAAATCTTTCTTTAGTTAAATGTATCCACGGTGGCACAGTGACAGAGGTACAGGTGACTGCAAGATAGTCTGGTGCAGATTCGATACCCAGACACATCACATCATTTCTTCTCATTTAGTTTGTATATAACTTTATGTAACATTAATTAATTGATATTCACCTAACCTAATTACATTATATGCAATAAAGTAAGACAATTAAATTTTTTTTTATTTATTTATTGGATACGAGTGGATATCGGTTTGAAGCATATTAGATATATAGTTAGGAACTTTGGGCGTCGGTTCGATACAGATTACCAATGGTAGTAGCAAAGGTTTGCTTCCATTCGACGCATAATTTGTGACTTTTCATCTTGAAATATACGTATTTTTGTGCCGTTTAGTGGTGCACGGCATTTACTATCAATGCCAAAACGATGTCAGATAGTGGATTTTAGCTCGATTTTCGATATCATTTCGAGAAAAGACTGGGATCGAGATGAGGTTATATCGATGCCGCGCAGTGTTTACTGAAAAACTATAGGGGAGAACCGGGAGCATTCGGACAACTCGCTTAAACATGTTTATAGTTGTTTGAACTACCGCTTATTGCAAATGAATGTGTGCGAGGTGTTAACCATCAGCTATTTCTATTTGAAAGATCCAATGCAGAGATGTTTTATTCTCTCCCGAGGTGTAATTTACTGTTTTCTCCAATATTGATGTAATTTTTCGTGATTCAATTGGATCGTGTGTTGACTATTTGGATACGAAACTGATTTTCAATCTCAAAGTTTTGAATTATATTAATACCATTACAATTTATTGAAGTAATTCTTATTAAAAAGGACGTTCTGAACTTAAAGTTAATTATTTTAATTGACATAGCATTCGTTTATAAGATTAGTTGCAACTTTAATCTAATATTAGTGTCTTTATTTGACAGTTTGACGATCGTATTCATGCCTTTTCATTATAAAAGGAAAACTGATAGAGGTCGTAATAAAGAAGGTATTCAAAAAACTTTTCATGAATTCCAAAAAGGTTTTTCCTGTCAGAAAAACTGCTGAAATTGGAGGTGTAGCAAGATCTACACTTATGGGATCTTTCCCATTTGACGACCCCAACCAGATTTAATTTAAATTAATTTTCTTATATGTATTTTTATTCATAGAATCCGAAAATCAAAACCATTTTTTGTAGATAGTTTGTAGAAAGTAAGTAAGTAAACGGAAATAGTTATACCATTATTTTTTGATATATATAGCTATTAAATTTAAGGATAATTTCACAGTGATTACTCATGGGCTATTTATAGTTTGTTGTAGAAAATGTTCAATCATTACAATAATATTATTATGATAAAATTTCAAATACGATGAATTATTACTGTGAATAACAAGTCATTATGGTTTATTTCAATTAAATTAGTAGATCCGAATTCAATCCTATCGTTAAATTACCCAAATTTCCAATGTTTTAACCATTTTTATGGTATCCGAATCATCCTCACAGTTTGTCTGAAGTCTCCCTCTAGGAAGGAGCATTCGGACACTTGAATCTCTCTTACATCTTGTCTTATAACTTTCGAATGAAGGTTTAAACTGTAAAACAGTCTTAATACAAATTGTAGTATAATTGTTCTGGTTCTACCCTCCTAAGTTATGAACACTACTTTGTTCTGAGTTTTAAATTTTCATGGGATTGGAAACTTGATCAGCAACAATTTTTATTCACTGGTAAGACATGGTAGATGGTTACAGCCAGATATTTGCACGTAATATGGTATAGATTTTCCTCTCACAATATCAACACAATGGCACGAATTTAAGGCACTTGTTTACAGTATGAAAAGATTAAAGAGACTGAATTAATTGTGGTCACGGCATTAGGTAATAATAAGGAGAACGTAAAAACTCGCCTATCAATGCCTAAGGAATAAATTTAACAATGCTAATTAGCAAACAAGAACATATAACGAAATTTAAAATGCTAATTAGCCAACAAGAATATAGAAGGAAAATTTTAAAAGGTTAATATATATAATTATTACATGGAGGCTCATAGCCAACACACTCCCCACTTAAAATTCAGCTCAAATTTTACAATCCCCATGACTCTCCCCCTTCGTCACCAATATCAATTGATGAATAGATCTCAGTAGCAACTCATTCTTCCCAGGTATCTTGATGTAAACCTTTCTGACAAGGTTATCTTTACTACGGACTACTTCCACCACTCTCGCCATTGGCCAGAAGTTCCTTTTTTCGGTCTTGTTACAAACAAGCACTACATCTCCAGATGCAATACATGGTGTCCGTGTGCGCCATTTGTGCCGTCGTTGAAGCGTGTGCAAATAGTCTCTTCTATATCTTACCCAGAACTGCTGGGCAAGATATTGTACCCTTCTCCATCGCATTTTCCCATATTGAAGTAAGTCAGACTCAGAGAATTCTAGTGTAGAGGGGTTAGGAGCTTCTCGCAATGTAAGCAATGCAGCAGGGCATAGTGGGGCTGGGTCGTCAGGGTGCGTCGACGTCTCCCACAACGGAGTATTGTTCACAATAGCAGACACTTCCAACAGTAGAGTGTGAAATTCATCTCTGCTTAAATTTCTGCCATTCATTGCCAACATCGAACCCTCAAATACCCTACGAACGCTGCCAATTTTCCTCTCCCAGGCACCAGAGAAATTGCTAGCCATTGGGGGACTGAAAATCCATTCACAGTTCTTATCTTCCAGTTCGGATTGAATCTGGTTGATGTTCACAGACTTCTCTTTTTGCATCTGCTTCTGTGTTGACACGAAGTTACTACCGTTATCACTCCTGAATATCTTACAAACTCCTCTAATTGCCATGAATCTGAATATCGCGTTTCTCATTGAAGAAGTGTCCATACCAGGTAGTAGCTCCACGTGTATGCAACGAGACACGAGACAAACAAATATGACCACCCAAACTTTCTTTGTAGCAGCGTTACGTCTTGTACTTTTGCCATCGTGAATAAAGAAGGGGCCGAAAACATCCAATCCACTGTTGGTAAAGGGTGGGCACTCCTCTAGCCGATCAGGTGGGATATCAGCCATTAACTGATTTAATGGAATGCCTCTCAACTTGTGGCAAGCAGAGCAGTCAGCAATTAACTTCTTTACCACTTTTCGTCCATTAACTATATGATAGCCATTTTGTCTTACCGCACCGTGGGTAAGGTGCCTACCCTGGTGACAGACACCACGGTGAATACTATCTATGATAAGAGAGGTAACTGGATGATTTTCCGGAAGAAGAAGTGGATGCTTATGATCAGCTGGTATAGCTGCGTGATGTATCCTCCCTCCCACTCTCAGTAACCCTTCAGAATCTAAAAAGGGTGACAAATCAGCCAAGGAGTGATTTTCTGGCAAATGTTTACCCCTTTGCAAACACTTGAGAGCACCCAAGTAAGATTCTCGTTGAGCTAGTCTTACCAAAATGCGGGATGCTTCAATTTCCGTAGTTTGTGGGTTTCTTTGAGCAATACTTATACCTATTTTCTGCTTACAAGCGTCTATTCTCTTGGCTAAACTGATAATAAGAACGACAACTCTCAATACTCTAGTCCAGTTGTTCAATCTGAGGCAAAGTTCATTAATACTCGATGTCATGCACATTTTAGTGACCAAAGTGGTAGGAACTGGCTGTTCCTCAGGCAATGCACTGTCTAAGTTCTGTTTGTAAGGTTCGAGTTCTTGACCACGGCACAAGAATAACGGTCCACTGAACCATCTCGATTGCTTTAACTCTTCTGGTGTGTGTGGTCTGGAAGCAATGTCTGCAGGATTTTCAGAAGTGTTTATGTATTTCCATTGCTTGATAGAAGTTGTATGAAGAATCATCTCAATTCTCCTCGCAACGTATCTTTGGAATCTCCTCTGAGTATTGTTTAGGTAACCCAAAACTACTTGAGAGTCCGAATAATAAGTTACCCCCTTTGGTTTACTAGTTAACTGATTCAATACCTCATTAGTGTTTACAGCAGCATGCATAGCTGCACACAGCTCCAGTCGTGGAATGGTAGTAGCTCCTTGTGGGGCGACTTTTGTTCCAGCACTGACGAAAGCTACATGCACCCTGCCATCTTGATTAACGGATCGCATGTATATAACGTACCCAATAGCATTATCAGAAGCATCAGCAAATACGTGCAACTCTCTTTCCTCATCTTGAAACTGTTGCAGTACGTAGCATCTTGGGATGGAGATATAGGAAAGGTTTGAAAGAGAACCTTTCCAATTTTCCCACATATCCAGATATTTATCTGGCAGATCATCATCCCACCCATAGCTCTCCAGTTCTTCAGATCTATATTTCTTAGGTGGGAGTATTTGTCTTTGAATTAAACGAGCCGTCAGAGTTACTGGAGTGACAAATCCCAGTGGATCGAACAAAGAGTTGGTGACTGAGAGTATTCCTCTCTTGGTGAACCTTCTATTGGGTAATTCAACTTTGATCACGAAGGAATCTTCTTCTGAATGCCAGAGGATGCCGAGGGTTCTCTGTGTAGGGAGAACATCAGTTATTTCCAACTTGTGGCAGCCCTGAGTTCTCTCGGATTCTGGAAAAGCGAGAAGTACCTCTGCAGAGCTTGCAAGAATTTTGTGCAACCTAATGCCGTATTTGTTTAAGATCAATATTGCATATTTCAGAATTTCAATAGCCTCATTAATTGAATCAGCACACCCTAATCCATCATCAACATACATATTATTCTTAATAAAGTTATTAGAAAGAGGGTACTTAACTTTATCTTCTAGATCAGCAGCATAGCGGAGACAGTAAGTGGCAACAGCTGGACTTGATGAGCAACCAAACATGTGTGTGGTGCCTCTGTACTCTGTTACCTTCTTCTTTTCATCATTGTCTTGGTACCAGAAGAACCTCAGTAAATCTTTTTGACCCTCTGGGATCATGAAGTTCTTGAACATGGCTTGTATATCTGCCACAAATCCGATTTTCTTTTCTCTGAATCGCAATAGTACTGCTCTTAAGGGATTATTGATGTCAGGTCCCGTCAAGATTCTGTCATTGAGACTAGTTCCTCCATATCTTGCAGAGGCATCAAACACCAATCGAGTATCAGGCTTGCGAGGATGATTCACTGGAAATATAGGAAGCCACCATGAATACCCTTGTAAAGGAACGTCACTTTCCTTCACCTGTTCTATGTAGCCAGCATCAATGTCTTTTTGTATACTAATTTTACATTGCTGAAGCTTTTCAGGGGTCTTTTTCAATTTTTTCAACATAGCTTTGGTTCTGAATTCAACAGCTTGTCTATTGTCAGGTAATGGGTTTGCATCTTTTAAAGGAATTGGTACTTCTATACGACCTTTCTTGTTTATTGTTACATTCTCCTTCATCATCTTTAGAAAAAGTAGATCTTCCTGTGAATATCCAGGCAAATTATCATCCTTAAACCGTTGAAATAAATCCAAAGTTTGATCAAATGGAACGTATTTGCTATCTGGATAGAGTTTCTTTAAGGTAAAATGATCATGGTTATGATAATGGTTCACAGACATAGAATTCATATTCAGTGTTCTGCTTGGAGATGAAGTCACGCCAACTAGAGCATAACCAAGGCTAGTGTGATGAACGAATGGAGCTGGTGTTCCCAAACTTGTACAGTTGGTCTGCATGGCCTCTTCACAATCCCGTCCAATTAGCATGAGCAACTCTGCTCTAGGTTCATACTTAGGGAACTTGTGTGCTAGGTGTGCTATATGTTTATGTCTCAGTACATCTGTTGGTTTAGCCACTTCGTGTCTTGTATCTGGTATGCTATCATTGACAAATGTGGGAGGCAATTTAATAATCTTTTCTTCTTTTACCCCACGCACACAGATACCATGCATCACATGACTTTTTGTAACCACTTCAAAACTATTCACTGAAGAAAGAGCATATTCTTCCTCAGGAAATTCTTTGTCAAAACTTTTCATGAGCTTTGGATCTGCCAGAGTACAATTAGACTGATCATCTATTATAACATAGCCTCTCACAATATCTTGAGGTTTATCTTCAAGAAAAATGTCCACTAAAACTGTTTTTGAACAATTTTTCATTTTTAGTTTATTTCCACATTGAGCAGTACAGAGTATATGAGTATTGGAAACTTCTTTCTCCTTTTGATCTAAGTTTAGTCTTCGGGTATTGTTTATATGCATTAAAGTAGCATGTTTACCTTCACATATCTCGCATCTTACATCAGCTACACAATCCTTCATCATGTGGTCTTGAAAGCATAAGAAACATACTTGGAGTTCCATTATCTTCTTCTTCTTCTCCTGATGAGACATTTTCAAAAAAACTTTACAATCATCTAAGGAATGATTATAGGCATTGTGTAGGGGACAGAATTTCAAATTAGGATTATCTTCTTTATATGAGGAATTAGAGCTTATTTCAGCTTGAGTAACCAAAGCTCTGGTGAATCTCCTTTCAGAAGGAGGACTCTGTTCATAATTAGCATTACATAGCTCCCTGGCATTTTTCTTCAGAAACTCTACAAACACATGGAATGGAGGATGACGACCGGCATTTTCATCTTCATAATTCTGACCATTGGTCCTCCATCTATCCTGAAGAAAACGAGGCAATTTCTCACGTGGAGTTCTTGTTCCTGATGCAAGGTTCAAAATCTCCAGTTCAGGAGCATTAGGAATATTGAAACATATTATTCTGCAAAGATCATGAAGTTGTTCTAATTGTTTCCCGATATTTTGACCTTTGATAACTGGAAATTTTTTTAATTTTTCCATCAATTGCTCTGCTATTTTGTACTGGGAACCAAATCTTTCCACGAATGTATCCCAAATCTCATTGAAGTAGTCATCCGAGATACTACCGGATCCAGACATGTAGTTAATTAACATTTCATTTGGGGGCCCAGAAGTATGAGATTCCATCACTCTTAGAACCTCAGTGTTAGACAAATTAAGAGACTGGATTCTGGCTTGAATTTGCTCAATCCAGTGCCAAAATCTGTGAGCTGCTCCATCAAAAATTCCAATAGAATTTTTAAAAAGATCTTGAGTTAACATCAATCGACTCATGTTGTAGTTAAGATTAGGGTCAACTGTTCCAGATAGGGGGAAGGAACTTCTGGTGTTATTCAGAAATGGACGTGGTATCTCTGGCCTATTTTCTCTCCCCACTATACTTTCCGGTTGTTTAACCTTAGGAAAGTTAAAGAGATTTCTTGGACCAAGATTGTATCCTTCTTGAAAAGGAGTATAGTGTGGTACTTGATCCAAATTCCCAAGTTTTTCTATCCCACTTAATCCTTGAGATGACTTTGCTAATTTTAATGGTTCCTTTGGTCTTACTGCATTGGCTTGTGGACATTCTGGTTCTTGATTATTTGTGGCTTTTAAATAATCCGCAACTCTCTCTGCTGCAGTCACATCCTTGGCTTTCTGAGGTGGAAAGTTTTCACTTGGTTCTGATGTGGGAATTTTGAAAGTAGATACGGATATACTACTCATTGCCCCATCTCCTGCATTTACTAGCAATGTATTGACTATATCAATAATAGATTGACATTCAAGAGTCAAGTTATGTCTTTCAGAAGAAACTTTATATGCCTCTTCTGTGGCGGCTTCTTTTAAATACTTGGTTGACAATTCTCTACTATATTTATTGTACAAAGATTTTATTTCCTTTATTTTAAAACAAAGTGCTTTCAATTCTGCAGAATCTACAGCAGTGTGTGGATCTGTATCTAGCAATTCATTCAATTGATTACTGTACTTGTTAACATGATTTACTAGAACTTTAGTAGAAAATTTACTGAAACTACGAGTTCTTAAATCTGCGCCACCCGATGCCATTGTGCAGAATGTGGTCAAATCACCATATTACTGTTCTGGTTCTACCCTCCTAAGTTATGAACACTACTTTGTTCTGAGTTTTAAATTTTCATGGGATTGGAAACTTGATCAGCAACAATTTTTATTCACTGGTAAGACATGGTAGATGGTTACAGCCAGATATTTGCACGTAATATGGTATAGATTTTCCTCTCACAATATCAACACAATGGCACGAATTTAAGGCACTTGTTTACAGTATGAAAAGATTAAAGAGACTGAATTAATTGTGGTCACGGCATTAGGTAATAATAAGGAGAACGTAAAAACTCGCCTATCAATGCCTAAGGAATAAATTTAACAATGCTAATTAGCAAACAAGAACATATAACGAAATTTAAAATGCTAATTAGCCAACAAGAATATAGAAGGAAAATTTTAAAAGGTTAATATATATAATTATTACATGGAGGCTCATAGCCAACACAATAATGATTTATCTACATACAGAAATCTTTATATAGTTTAATTCGAATTAGTTTACGAATTATTCATTTTCCCCCAAAAGTGTCCGAATGCTCCCGGTTCTCCCCTACATTACAGTTTCATTGAAAAAAAACTGCAATGTTCGAGTAATATCAATAAAAATACGAGTTTTTTCAGAGCACTCAATCCTTCAGTAATACATAGGAAATAAATAACTTTTCACCCTCATATCTCGAAAAGTACTAATTTCTACAAAAAACGGTTATGATTTTCGGATTCTATGGACTGAATTACATAAAATAAGAATAATTTAAATTAAATTCGGTGGGGGTCGTCAAATGGGAAAGATCATAAAATTTTCATAATATCTACATGCAGTGAAACTCTTGAGTTATGTAGTATCTATCGGTTCTTTCATAACTCGTAGCAACTTCATAACTCAGGTGCACTAGAATATTTTTCTGTCATCAAAATCTTAGAAAAAAAATGGTTATTTGAGGGATAATCTGATCAGTATAACGTTTTCTATAAATACAAACATAGAAAATACTTCATAACTTAGTGCATTTCATATCGGACCCTTCATTACTCAACTGCTTCATAATTGAGGAGTTTTACTTGGTGACTCATGTAATCATTAAATAAAATTTATCAATACCTGAATGGATACTGGAATTTATTTTATACTAGTTGTCTATAGCTTATGAATACAGTAAAGTAATGAATTAGCTTAAACCACAGATTTCATCTTGTCTCTTCAAGACCGAGTTGCATTACCTATAGAGTATTGAGATCTTTAAATTGCTAGCATGTAAGCTCTAATCCTCTATAGTTTCAGTATATCTATTGTATTCACTGTGGTAGGTTGTAGATCTATTCATTATCGTGATTTTATCTTGAAAATTTTAAGCTCGTGCTGAGACTTTGAGAACAATACTTTTTGATTGCAAATTTCAGTATCTCTCAATTTGACTTGGAGTCTGGATAATTTAAATGGACGAGGAATGGCGAATAGTAACAACATCGTAGGTTATAGAGTACCTGAAGGACAAGTAAGTGCCCAATGCTTCATACCTACTATTCGGTAATAATAATAGATGGCACAGTGTTGAGCCATGTTATGATCTTTCAAATTATCTAACTAGTTAGGTAAGCTACCTTTTTCATATCTAATCAGTCTTATTGATGAAACTATGTCAGCTTCTGCCTTCTGAGATTAAAAAAGATTTTATTATATAAGAGGGATGAAGAGCTAGCTAGTAATTACTAATTACCTATTACCTAATCTGTCTTGGCTTTGAAGTGAACTTAATAAAAACTTCTTTATTCTTTTCTTTGGAAAATTGGAGGTAAAGTTAATTTATATTAATTTAATATTAGGTTTCATGAAACCCAGTCTGCTGCCTGCAGAATATGGGAGATATTTTGGATCCATGTTAATGTTAGGTATGAATGATGTTTCAAAGGCTGGAAAATTCTTAGCCAATTTTTGAGCCAAAATTTCACAAATTCTGAGCCAAGCCAATTTAGCTCATATTTTGAAGATTTCAAGCCAAAATTAACATGGGAACATATATTCAACATCCATGTTTCAAAGTGTGCTTAGTGTGGCAGGAATTTGGAAAGTCGCCAGTTTAGTGAGAAAATTGATCCAGGTCGCCACATTTAAGGCCAGACTGCAGGAACTTGTAAAGTGTTCTCCAAGAAATCCTCTATTTTGACTTCTGTTCTCAGTAAAATAGGTACCCATGTTTTAAAGTATGGACAAAGTCGCCAGTATACTGGCGACTTTTGAGGGGTTAAACAAGTTGGAAAACCTGTAAATAACCAGTAAATCACTCTTAAAATAGTCTCAAGAGATACACATGCATCAGGCATGAAGTATAAGGAT
Source organism: Caprella mutica (assembly GCA_947561585.1). Taxonomy (NCBI): domain Eukaryota; kingdom Metazoa; phylum Arthropoda; class Malacostraca; order Amphipoda; family Caprellidae; genus Caprella; species Caprella mutica. Next base: position 37,991 of record CANNZV010003372.1, read on the forward strand.
GTTTCCAAGTGTAAAATCTAACCTAGGAAGCCAGTCTGCAGAATATGGAACATTTTTCCAAGACTCTCTGCGGGAGTTATTGAATGAAATATTAGAAATTGGAGATCTCTGCGGGAGATTTTTAATTAATTCCTATGTTACCATTAATTTAGCTGCGGGAGATTTTGAATTAATTCCTATGTTACCATTAATTTAGCTGCGGGAGATTCTGAATCTGCTGCTGAGAGTCAGAGAGTAACTGTCTCTCAAATTAAAAGTCTCTGCGGGAGAAGAGACGCATTCTGCAGACTGGCTAGGAAGCCAAATTTCTCCTTTAAAGTATCTTCAACGTGGTGACCTGGATCCATTTTCTCACTTAACTGGTGACTTTTGTGCCACACTTTAAAACATGGTAAATTACATGTAAATATAGGAGGAAATTAAGGATTGTTCGCACAGAAAATGTAAAAAAAGGCCCATATTCTGCAGACTGGATTTAAGGTACTTTAAAGGAGTAATTTGACTTCCTAGTGATGATTTTACACTTGAAAGCATCCTTATACTTCATGTCTGATGCATGTGCATCTCTTAAGACTATTTTGTGAGTGATTTACTTGTTATTTACATGTTTTTCAACTTATTTAACCCCTCAAAAGTTGCCAATATACTGGCGACTTTGTCCACACTTTAAAACTTGGGGGAACATAGGAATTAATTCAAAATTTTAAGCCAATTAGACATCTGAGCTTCCATGTTTTAATGTGTGGCAGGAAAGTCACCAGTTTAGTCCAGTCTGTATTTCGTGGTAAATTCCACTGACATGTCGGTGGAATTTTTTCCCCTCTGAAAATAATATTCAGTCAAAGTCAGTGGATCTTTAGCTATTTATTCCTATATTACCATTAATTTTTGGTGGATAAATTAGGAAAATGTTGGTGGTTCAGCCAAATTAATGGAAATTTATGGTGGATTTTCCAGCTTTTTTGAAAAAGTCAGTGGGATTTTCTGCACCAAATACAGACTGGAGTTTAGTGAGAAAATGGATCCCGGTCGCCACATTTAATTTAAGATGCTTTAAAGGAGAAATTTGGCTTCCTAGATAGTAGACCCTAGTGAAGATTTTACACTTTGAAACATCCTTATACTTCATGCCTGATGCATGTGTGTCTCTTGAGACTATTTTAGGAGTGATTTACTTGTTATTTACAGGTTTTCCAACTTATTTGACCACTCAAAAGTCGCCAATATACTGGCGACTTTGTCCATACTTTAAAACATGGCTGAGTTTTGACCTTTTGAAATCTAAGCCAATTTAATTGGCTTCAACTGACATACTCTGTAACAATACATGTTTTGGGATATTCTCTACAAGCAATTTTGAATTGACTCCTATGTTTACATTAATTTTGCTACAAACACTACTGAATTAATCCCTATAGGTATTTACATTAATTTTGCTACGAACAGAATAAGAGATCTCTATGAACACTTTACCAGTTTCTGCAGACTGGCATGAAACTGACACTCGGTATTGATTTCTTCCAATTCTTAAGTGATCTATTCTATGTTTAAATGTTATAGACTCATAGAGTAAGTCAGCCAGTCTGTATTTGGTGCACAAAATCCCACTGACTTTTTCAAAAAGCTGAAAAAATCCACCATAAATTTCCAGTAATTTGGCTGATCCACCAACATTTTCCCAATTTATCCACCGAAAATTAAGGGTAACATAAGAATAAATAGCTAAAAATCCACTGACTTTGCCAGATGGCAGAATATTATTTTCACAGGGGAAAAATTACACCAACATGTCATTAGATTTTTCCATGAAATACAGACTGGTAAGTCAGTAGCTATGTGCTTAGTTTAAGAGTAGGGTCACGCAGGTAAATTGCAGCCCACTCACTAACTGCAGCCTCTAACAACTGAAACATCATAGCTTCATAACACATTTCAAAGCTTAAATTAATAAGTTATAGCATGCACTGTGCTTTATTTGATAGCTATGAAACATTTTAATGTAATTTCAATTCAGAATGTTTTAGACTCTCTTGAGAGGGCCGCAATTGAAAATTAGAGGGCCGCAATTTACCTGCATGCCCATGTACCAAGTCGCCGATTAATTGTCTACTTAAAATTTGTGAAAATAAGTATTTTTCCCATATATAGTCGACTAATGAGCACTTCAATTAGATTTAAAATTAAAATTGGTGACTCAAGAATCATGTATGAACGGCAGAAAGCATCTCTGTTGAAATGTAAACAAAGCCGCCATTTTGTTTTGATATGGCGCGATGTATTATGTATTGGTGTGCTTTCATCAATCTGCACACAAAAAAATCAGATTGCTGGCTTCTCCAGTTTTTTCGTAAAATCAAAGTATGCGGAAAATGCGCAAAGAAACCCGGTCTGACGCTACAGGACAGAAATCATTGGGGTGTGGATTATACAGGAGGGAAATTATTTGGTGCGGATTGTGCAAGAGGGAAATTATTTGGTGCGGATTGTGCAAGAGGGAAATTATTTGGTGCGGATTGTGCAAGAAGGAAATTATTTGGTGCGGATTGTGCAAGAAGGAAATTATTTGGTACGGATTGTGAAAGAGGGAAATTATTTAGTGCGGATTGTGCAAGAGGGAAATTATTTGGTGCGGATTGTACAAGAGGGAAATTATTTGGTGCGGATTGTACTTGAGGGAGATCATTGGGTGTGGATTGTACAGGAGAGAATTTACTCTTTCCCATATTTATTGTTGTTTTGAAGGGGATGCAGAGGATATTTTGAAACATATTTGACTTAAATGGACGTATGAATCGCTTGACTATTTGTGTGAACAGAGCTAGCCTTATGTAAAGCCAATTTCAATGCGGCATGATTGTATTTTTCGTAATAATTTTCTCGCTTTTTTCAATATTCTAATTATATCTGTGTACAGTATTATTGGTCATAAATTGAAGTTCTAGCTGAACTGAAATGCCTGATGTTTGAATTTTACTGGTTTCTAGTTCTATGAGAATGGATACTATTAGTCTAATAACGAGATGCTTTCGATCATTACACAGATGATGGTAAATAAGGGTAGATTCTAAAATATGAGACCTTTGTTACAACCTTTGAATAAAACAGCTAATAATGTCAAAGGTGAAGAACTTACAATGTTAACACACCTGTTTGAGCTCTAATATATCTCTAATCCCTATTAATAGTAGTAAATACCAACTTACCAACCTATAGCAAAATAGTCAATCTACATTTTTTGTTTGAATAATTTTTTTGTCAGGTGTGGGCCTTTGAGGGCAAAGGTCAATGTAAAAGAAGGTAAATGTCCTTTTTCATTTAAAAAGTTAAAATAATAAAATTTTGTACACCTAGGAAGATTGCCTAGTTTATTCTAAACAAAAAATATGCTAAACTTTTTGTTCTAGGGCTAATAATAGGAAAGTTATCACCTTTCAAAAATGGTGATGTCAAGTCATTTTGCCCATTTTTTCATAAATTCACAAAGTCATAACTTTTGACCTATAAGAGCTAGAGAGCTTAGATTCTCAAAATAGAGTTTTTGTATCATTTTTCATGCAAATCTGAGTGGATGTGGTGTTAACCTGTGGTCCACTTCTCCTGGAATGCCCCTCTAATAGCTCCCCTCTTTGCAGGCTGAAGAAACCAAACTCCTCCACCTCTTCATTTACGGTGCCTCTGGACTAGCAAAGAAAGACATCTTTGGAGCTTCGTGAGTTCCTCTACTTTCTAGCTTGATTAGACTGTCTAAATATATCATATGGTTTGATTTAAATGATATGTTTCTATTAGTAATTTCTAATGTATCTTTTATTATGTTGATATATAGCAATATTTAAATTAATTTAATTCAGCATTTTTTGCTAATATGAATGTTTATAGCACTGCCAATCTTCTCGTCTTGAACTGTAAGGGTTCAAGACGAAGGGAGGTCATATATTTTATTAGTTGAGTGGAGGTCTTTTAATTGAGTGGAGGTCTTTTACAATGTACTGAATAAAAATATTCTATTTCATTTAGAGAAATTTTTCGAAATTTTCAAGATTTAGAGAAGAAATGAATTTCTTCTGAAGATTTATTAGGAATTAACTTTACATTTTGATGACTACGTTAAATAAATATAATGAAAGTTAGTTTTTAATGGTCAAATATTGTGCCTGTTTTTTTAAGATTATTTTTCTCATCAAAAACCAGAAGAATTGGTCAGTCAGTGTTGAAAATAGTTTCTTCTGTTTACCATACTTAGTTGTGTTCAAATAATCATGAATTAATTGATCTCTGCAAGAAGATACAAATAATAGTCCACTATAGGGATGACTTCTTTTGATTAGGAGCATTCATGAAGAAACTATTTTCAATGAAAACAAATGTTAAAAGGTAACCTATTTTCTTCATCAAAATTCATCCCTCCTGCACAAAAAACTGTCATAAAAATAGATATTAATTGATGGCCTGAAAATTCATACCACACCTTGATAATTAAAGAACATCAAAAGTGTTTTCCGATTTTAAATCTATAAAATTATTGCTTTACCAGCTTACACCATTTTGGCCCTTGTGCTATTTTTGTGTTGGTTGGCTTTTTGAGCGGGTGTTTCTTGAATTAAATTCATTCATGATTATTTAGTAGCTATCTTCATTTGGTGTGAAAACTGTTATCTGTATCTCATTATTTGGTAATTATTAGTAGTTTAACATTTGGTATAAGTATTCCTATAACACAGTGGTTCTTAAAGTATTTTTCTCGTACACCCCTTGCGTTAAAGTTTGCCTGGCAGACAGTCATTGTTAATTAATGAACAGTTAGCTTCATTTAAGTATGAAATGGTTTGGATCTCTTATCTACTAGCTACTTTATTCCATTGTTATATTAGAGATCTGTAGTTTAGATATAGCTTGTCCATCTATAATGTCTATCAATTGTGCAATATAGTGTATCTTTTTGTGTTCAGTCATTATCTATATATCCAATGGCAGTCTTATAGTTCAAATAATAGCTAGTAAATCCAACCGGTTTGAGAAATTCCTTTAAAAAATTTCTAGATTTGTTTTGTAGCTATTGCTAACAGTTTCCTAACAATTGCTTTGCTTTCTATTATACAAACAGTGACCCGTATGTAAAGATCGAATTAATCGATTTGAAGGCCCACTCCACTGCAGACAATGTTGTTGATTGTGTGTACACAAAAACCAAGAAAAAGGTAGTACCATCTGAAATAAAAACTTGTTATTTCTCATCATGTTATCAGCTGAGACATACTACAGGATTAAATTTAAAGAAAAGACCTAAATATGTTTTTTTAAATTCATACATTCATGTATTGATATTTATTTTCAAAGTTCATTTTAGTTACAACACTAAAAGAATTCAGATCCATTACAATTTTTTGCTTCTTTTCTTTGTTAACAAGTTTAAATTTGTATTTTTGCTATATATAATTTTCAAAAACACTAATCATGAGAGTGCAACTCATTATGTTAATCATTTGAATGTCTTCTTCAACTAAAAAATTAAGAAGTTCTGGTTAAGGTTGATAACAAGTTGAAAAATCATTTACTGTAGTTTATTAGCTAGCTACTAATTAAAGCTTATTAATAATTATTTTAGTTAATTTAGTGATGTTTACTAATTTTTTATTAGAATGAGAAAAAATAAGAACATTTAATCACGAAATTTCCCACCTTTTTTCAGCAAATTGCATAATGAGTAAAGAATTATATAATCCAAAAGCTACTTCACAATGTAGTTATTATTAGCACTGCTCTTCTAGTAACAATGTCTAAATTTAATTCAATGTACACTTTTTTCTAATTTGATACTATTCAGTTTATCAATCTTTTTTCAAATTTCAAATAAATTTAGTACCTTCTCACTTAGTATATTTTGAAACTGCTATAGCAAGAGTTATATTTGATGAGAAAATGAAGTTATTTTGGGTCTTAAATTTTGATCTAATGGACCATGCTAAACAGTTCAATGTTCTTTTTCTTTAGTCTGGTTTTGTATCTCTCTTACAGCTTACATAACTTTATAGTCATAGACTCATTGTCAACATAGGAGCTACTTTTATTTATTGGAAAATGTATAGTAATTACAATTATGATCATAGTTTGAAGACTATTTTCCAAAGTGCTAGTTTTGTAATCTAATTCATAGTTAGTTGTTTTTTGAAGAGTTCTTTAATATCTGTAAATAGGTCCAATATTTCTTTGCAGCGTGCTGTCTAGTTATAAGTCCTTAATATTAAAAACAATTGCATTACATTCTCTGATTGTTTCTTAAATTTCAGACTTTGAATCCTAAGTGGAATGAAGAATTCATATTGAGGGTTAGTTCTTTTTACTTAAATGATAAATATGATCTATTGTTGATTAGTGGCATTTAAATTATAAAACTTGTATTTCTATTAAAGTGAGTGAATATATTTTTACCAGGTAAAACCACAGGACCACAAACTGGTATTAGAAGTATACGATGAAAATCGCATCACCAGAGATGATTTCCTTGGTCTTCTTGAATTGAATCTTCAAAGTTTACTCACCGATACTTCAAGAAACAACCAACAAAGGGGCTACAGACTTCAACCTAGAAGGTAGGTAGTAGTAGATATTGGCCAGCTGTGCTTTCCTTGTTAAATTGTTAACTGATTTTTTTTATTCTAGTTCTGTAAAGGATGTTATCTAGTAGGTTACAGGTACATCCTCATTTTTGTGTTTCTTCTTCAGTTCCAAGTCGAAAGTGAAAGGCGTTTTAACTCTACTAGTGAAGTACGTCACTGAGGCAACTAACACTAGGACCAGTGCAGCCTCTACTAGTGTACAGGACAATCCTACCTCTCCATCTTCCTCTAACAACAACACTAGCACAGACAGGTGAGCTCTGAAACTTATTTCACACGGCACGTTTTTTCGACAAAAATGCAGCATGAAAAAATGCCAAATCTAAGAGTACATACAAAACACGTACGTTTATTCAGTTGTAACGTTTTTTCATGCACTATTTTCTTTGCTGTGGCATGAGAAAAACGTCCTTGTGAAAGTGGCCTTATGTGGTGTTACATCAAAGAATGAGTATTTGAAAGGTTTGGTTATTCAATTATTCGAAGAACAGGCTAAAATACCACAATAAAGACAGTTAAAAAAATCACTCACCGGAGACGTCCCGGACAGATCCCTGACATGTGTGAAGAAGCGTTAGGCCCCTTTCACATGAGTGGTTTTCTCAATCCTGCTGCAAAATAAAAGCTGCATGAAGGAAACACCTGAGCTTTCACACATGGCTTTTTTTTTAAGTCAGGTCCTGGCCTGTGCTTCTAACCATACAGACTTAATACATTATTTTTAATTATCTAGCGAATGTTGGCAAGTTATAACATGGAAAGTGCGTGACGTTTCATTTATTCTTACTACATCTCGCTATTGCATTATTTCTAATGTTATTAGGTATTTTTTATGATATCTTCTAAAGTATAAATTATATGTTTATGGAGCTAAATATTCATATTCCCATATTGTTTCAAAATATTCCTATATAACCCCATACAACGCATTATTACATATTTTGGACATGTTCAAAACATGTACTCCAGGGGTGGGCACACATTGTGTTTTTCAGTGCTGAAAGATGGTATTTCGGTGACAATTCTCTTTTCGTTTTTTAAATTGCACGGGATAGCTACTGAGTACTTATATAATGAGGTGGTAGATTTAATTTAGGTAGCTATGTACATGTACATTGTACAACGGTACATATTTTGCACATAAATATTGGTAGTAGATTTATCATTTGCATTAAAAAGAATTAATAAATGATCTATAATAATTTTTTTCTTCATGTGGAAATAATTCACAATAAAAACAAAAATTATTACATCTTGCTTTTTACTTATTATTACATCTTGCATAAGTAACTCATAAATTCACAGGATAAATTACTATGGCTACCTAATTTATTAAAAAAGGGAATTAAAAATGATAGCATAAATTTTTACCACAGAGTTCGAATGTCCCAAGACAAGCGTATGAAAAACCGGCACTATAGTAACAATAAACTAAAAAATATCTTATTAATGGATAAAATTTACTATCAAAGTATCAAGGTCATTACAAATATACTGTTCTTCAATTAGTTGACCAACCTCTTTTATATTATCCTTGTAATTTATAAAGCAGTCAGTCATGGCTAAAATTCAAAATTTTCTTTGAAAGAAAATAAAGCACCTTTTCCCAGGTGGGCACGAGTGCCACTCTGAGTGCCAAAATAGCACTGAGTGCTGCATTTGCCCACCCCTGATGTACACAGTATTGTTTTGATTTACACGCCAGAAATGAAACATTTCACTGCAGAAATTGGGAAGAAATATGACTGTCTGTTGAATATTACTCAAGAAGTATGATTCGTTAATCTTGTAGAAATCATTTATCTTATAGAACTGTGCAAATTATTATCATTAACTATTTCAAGTATTATATTTTTTATAAATATAAGCTAGATTCTTTTGACAGATAGCTAACAAATATCCAAATTGTTATAAAAATGAGAGAGATAGATATAATATAATAATCATATGAGTGATTAATTTAAATTGTTATATAACAATTTAAATTAATCATTCACTTGGTTATATCTATCTCTCTTTAGACTTCTCAAATCCTCGTAAAATTGGAAAATCTATATTATTTGTCTGTGCTAATCTATTTAGCGGCATGATGTTTCATGCCTTGTGTGAAAGACTACATTGAACACAATGGTAAGCCAAAACATCGGCATGAAGTTTATACCAAGTTTTTAGAAATCACACGCTAGGCATCAGGTATAAAATTCATACCCTGCTTCAGAAATGCCACGTGTGAATAGAAGAATGTGTTTTGTATGTCCGCTAAAATTTGCTGTTTTCTTCATGCCTCTTTTGTTTTACAGCGGTATGAGAAAACCACTCGTGTAAAAGGGGCCTTAAGCATTCAAAATTTCTCTTCTAATAAAAAGTAGATACTGATTGTTGTGTTTTGCTTTCTTCTGAAGGCGCAGAAGCAGTGCAGCCAGTAATGCTAACTCTGTGCCTGCCAGTTCTCACACAGCTCTAGCTAGTCCTGAGGACACCAGTTGGGAGGTGCTGAGCATTGATGAGGGGCAGGAAGAACCTGAAGTGAGTACTTCCCTAGTTCAAATAATATAAAGAATGGTATTCATTTCATATTTAGATATACCGGGTGGGCCAAAAGTCTCTTTACCATTTTTAAACTTTATTACGCACAAACTATACGATAAACCTATATAGTAAACTGCAAATGAAAGAAGAATATTTAAAGTTTTTAGTGAAAAATTTCTTTCAAATGTCTTCCATCACTATTTAAGCACATATGAACATTAGCTGCCCTGTGTGTTTTGCATCAATCTTCTCAGCATATCTGATGAAAAGATGATCATTTCTTAGAAATATTCCATTTTAGTTCATCCAGCGTGTCTGTATTATTTACGAATACCTTTTCAATTAAATATTTCAAAAGAAAAAAATGTGTGTTGTAGTTATATCAATTTATAGAGATGGCCAAGAAATGTTGCCAAAGCGTAAGTTAGTCTTCCTGGATATGCTGTTCTTAAAAGTGTCCTGGTATCAACTGAATTTTATATGGATATAATTTTAGATCCTGTTTTAATATGCGCCGTAGTGACGTGCGAGGCAATCGCAATTGAGTAGTACTCTTTTTCGTGAGTGTTGACTAGTTACTGTAACACTAAGATTCACATGCTGATTAACTTCTTCAGTGCTTGGTGACTTCGGTCTTCCAATTCGATCTTTGTTAGCACATGTTCCTGTTCGTCTGAATTTTTTTTATCAGGGCAAGACTACAGGTATTAGATTGACTCTTGTTAAAATTCTCATAAGAATCTCCTAACTCCAACAACTGATCCATTTTAGTTGATAATAATAGTCAACAATTGTGTGGCTATTTCTTCCATATTGAATTTAGCCCTTTTTAGAGGTTTACGATTTCACACATTAAAAAGTAGATTTGAAATATCTGAAATCTGAAAGTCACATATTGATTTTGTTTCATATCTACTAAAACTTAAAGTATTCTTCTTTAATTTGACGTTTACTAAAGATTTGTATTTATTTTAGTTTGAGCGTAATAAAATTTCAAAATGGTAAAGTGACTTTAGGCCCACCTGGTATATATATATCAGGCATTAGTTATTTCTATATTCATTTAATAGAATTGATGATGAAATTGACTCTTCTTCCACCTGAAAATAATTTTTTTTTTTGCTTTACAACTTTGATTTTTTACGCGTCTAAAACTTTAGACTTTGCTCCCAGGAATTCATTCATTCTAAAGGAAACTAATCTTAAAATGAAAGTAGTTAAATCGTGGTTAATATGCTCACACAGTCCTGTTGTCCAGGGATAGGTTTTAAAGTTAGAAACTATATAGCTAGGTATAGCTATATTTAATTTCAAATAAATTATATAAAATAATAGTGTACCTTTTTAGATGAAATTGTAGGTCAATAATTAGTTAGTTAATTTTGTGTTATTTACAGAAAATTACACATTCTTAATTTCTTATAATTTCAGTTTCTATTCCTAATGTTGAAAATATTTTACAGTAGCTAGCTATTGTAACATTTTTCATATTTTCGTAAATAGAATAAATATCTATAAATTAAATACAATTTAGGTAGCTACATGAAATAATCCCTAAATAGCACATCTCTGTGAGTCATCACTCCAAATGCTCAGTGCTATCTTTTGCCTAGGCACTAATGTCTAGCAACAGCAACCGAATGAGTCGTGCCAATCTGCCTGATAGTTGGGAGGAGCGACAGGATGCCAATGGTAGAACTTACTACGTCAACCACAACAGCAGAACAACGCAGTGGGAGAGACCTACCACTAAGTAAGTGATTTAAACAAAATATTGTGTCAAGGTTATCAAGAAAAGTCATATCACCTCTTAGGTAACTTGCCTCAACTCATTATGGTGGGATGTCTGCATTGATTTTTGAACCTTTAGATCAGTGGTTCTTAAAGTGGAGTGTGGCACCCCTTTGGGGCCTGGAATGTTTATAGGGGGTGCCTGGGATGGTTGTTTTATATGTTACTTATAAGTTCAATTCTTACTGTTAATATTATCAAAATATACATGAAGTATATTTGCCATTTTCTCACAATAGAAAAGCAATGGGTGTGTGAGAAAAATACTTCAAGAACCACTACTTTAGATTCTCAATATTCACTGTGTACTAAAGAATACTAGAGTAGATATAAAACACCTTATATATCTAATTCTCATGTCTATCTATATAACAACTTTTCGTTCAGGCAGACTAGCAAATTATTTTAATCAATTTAAGTTATTGTAGTTAGCTAAGAATTATTACCTTTCATTTAGCTACATCAGTAAATCTTTCTGATTCTGTTTGTTTGATTAGGTATTGGCAGATAGATTACATTTATTAAACATAGTTATAGAGCTAGCTGCAATTAAAGCTGGTTAATTACATTTATTAAACATAGTTATAGAGCTAGCTGCAATTAAAGCTGGTTAATTACATTTATTAAACATAGTTATAGAGCTAGCTGCAATTAAAGCTGGTTAATTACATTTATTAAACATAGTTATAGAGCTAGCTGCAATTAAAGCTGGTTAATTACATTTATTAAACATAGTTATAGAGCTAGCTGCAATTAAAGCTGGTTAATTACATTTATTAAACATAGTTATAGAGCTAGCTGCAATTAAAGCTGGTTAATTACATTTATTAAACATAGTTATAGAGCTAGCTGCAATTAAAGCTGGTTAATTACATTTATTAAACATAGTTATAGAGCTAGCTGCAATTAAAGCTGGTTAATTACATTTATTAAACATAGTTATAGAGCTAGCTGCAATTAAAGCTGGTTAATTACATTTATTAAACATAGTTATAGAGCTAGCTGCAATTAAAGCTGGTTAATTACATTTATTAAACATAGTTATAGAGCTAGCTGCAATTAAAGCTGGTTAATTACATTTATTAAACATAGTTATAGAGCTAGCTGCAATTCAAAGCTGGTTAATTACATTTAAATGAAATAAGTTAGGGATGGGACGATACCTAAATTTTTACCGATACTTGGATCTTCTCTGATACCAATACCTAGATTTTCACCGATTCCAATACCGATATCTTGCTGATACTGATAGCTACTTTGACTTTTTTAATGAGATTAATAGCTTTAATTTTCAATCATAATATGAACATGTATCAATTGATTTGTAGCTAATATGGAGAAATATTAAGAATTTGAATTTATTAAAAAATAGAAATAATAGATAATAAATCATGTAATATTTTTAAATTACTAGTGGTAGCTATCGGCACTTTTTTGCCGATACCGAGTACCAATACCTAAAAGTTGCCGATACTTATACTTCGTCCCATCCCTAAAATGAGTAGCTATTAGCTAATTATTTAATTAATACTTTCTTTCAATCCTGAGTTAATTTTCTGTTGCTATTCCTTTCAAAAATAATCATTCAATATCCTATGTTCTATTGTAATCCAGGTTATATAAATCACTGGTGTATTTTATTGTTATACTATTTCTCTGCTTCCCTGGGGATGTAAACCCATTGGCTCAGCTCTCTTATCTAATGTTTTCTGTTGTCCTCCTTAGCTCTGTTGGCAGTGGTGAGTCACAGCGAGTTCAGAGGCTAGAGTCAGCACAGAATGAGTTCAATAACGAGTTCAGGAGGAGGTTCCACATTTCAGCAGATGGAGATGGTTCAGCTGCTCCACCACCAGATAACACAGAGATACTAGATAGGGTGAGTACAACTAAACATATAAGAGATACTAGATAGGGTGAGTACACCTAAACATATAAGAGATACTAGATAGGGTGAGTACACCTAAACATATAAGAGATACTAGATAGGGTGAGTACACCTAAACATATAAGAGATACTAGATAGGGTGAGTACACCTAAACATATAAGAGATACTAGATAGGGTGAGTACAACTAAACATATAAGAGATACTAGATAGGGTGAGTACAACTAAACATATAAGAGATACTAGATAGGGTGAGTACAACTAAACATATAAGAGATACTAGATAGGGTGAGTACAAATAACCATCTAGGAAATAGTTTAGCTGTACTCTAAACCTGGGGTTTATTACTTGATTGGTAAATTTGATTGATAAGTGAGCATGAGAATAATAGTCTGTGGTACCTAGCTAATGTATAAGAATAATAGACTGTGTTACTTAGCTAATGTATAAGAATAATAGACTGTGTTACTTAGCTAATGTATAAGAATAATAGGCTGTGTTACTTAGCTAATGTATAAGAATAATACACTTATATATTTTTATCAATAGCTATAATTCTTTATCTGGTACATCACAATTACTACGTACAAAAGTTAATTTTTTAGTACCTAACTATTACTTTTTAATTTTTATTTCAATTTAATTTTTTTGATTGTTTAATGAATATCTAGGACCAAACTATAAGAGATGGCAACACTCAGCACCCTCTTCTCAATTAATACCAATTCTATTTTCTGAGTGTCCAAGCATGACTTCGTTGTAATTTGATTGCACTCCATTCAATTCCATTTTTATTCTTGTTACTATAATTCTATTTTGCTTTGTTCACATTTTTGCTGGGTGCGGTAAGTAGACTCGTAATGTTCTCCCTCACGTCGATGAAGCTGTTCCGACTTTCGATGAGTCTCATTTCATGATCGATGAGAGTCACTTCGCTCTTAATGATGAGGAGTGTACAGCTGATGACACTAGTGATGTAAATAAACCTCAGTCGTGTGTAATAACTTCAGTGGTCATCTGGTTGAATATAGCAATGAGTAAAGTTTGTAGTCTCTTGTACTATTGTTTCTAAAGACCATAGTAACATTGTCGCTTAGAGCTATCTACATTCATTCATCACTAATCACTAAATCATCATTAATTTATTCATGATAAGCTCATAAACTGTATATTAGTTAATTGAATTTTAAAGGTTCATTCATTATTGTCTGTACAACAGCTAGCTATTTCTGTTTGCACAATTATACCATTCATTGTAAACTCATTGTAGAAATAGTAATTACCCTTGTCCCTCTATAAATAGACAATAACTAGTCCTTTGAATTTGTAAGGGATATAATTTAGAACCCCTTAATAGGGATTTTAGTGTCTTTGAGTAAAGCCGATGATACACTAGCAGCAATTGCTGCATTGATTGCGGCCCGCAATTCATGCATGCACTCAAGGAGACAGGGTGCACCTGATACACTACAGCTTTTACCACGCTGAGAATTTGAGTCTTTTCCACTCAAATTCTGGTGTGAAGACATATTGAGGAGCGACGAGGAGCAACACATCCCCGTTCAACCGCTGCAGCCGCACTGAATGCTGCCCTGAGTGAGGGGTGAATCTAACATGTTGGATCTCCGAAATTGGCAGTCATTGCTGCCTGCAAGCTACCATTTGGCGGGCTACATGAATTGCGGGCTGCAACCAATGCAGCAATTGCTGCTAGTGTATCATTGGCTTAAGGAACTACCCCAATAGTGAACATATTTTCTTAAGTCTCTCATAAATGGCTTATGGCATTAAGTTTTTAGAAAATTTGTTCATTATTTGGAGTAGTTAACTACTCAGGTCTCTACATTCACTATAACTGAGTTCTACTGTACCTTCATGTCTATGACTTGGAATCTAAAGAGGTTATCTATATTAAACGAGACTTAGCTATATTGTAGGTAAAAGAGAAAAATGAACAGTAACATTCTCCTAAATTCAAAGTAGCTAATTTATCTGAAAGTTTCCCTACAAAATATAAATAGCTACGAGAAGTTATGTTCTTGGTTAGCTTTTATATAATACCATAAGCTAACACTACTAACTAGCTAAGTAAAAATTACTAGGGATGAATGAGTTGTGGTATATGATGCAATGATTTCAAATGCCAAACCATTCACATCTGTAAAATGAGTAGCTAAATGTTTCTTATAATTGTAAGTCAAAGGTGATACTAATTCAGTGATAGATCTATCATGTTTATGATCACATAATAGTTATACCTGACTTTCCATGTAATTTGCCACAAAATATCTGCTTCCAATTATGAATAAGTTTGTTAATTAGCACCATTATTTTTGTGTGTAGACACATGCCTCTATGTTAAGTTTGCCCACTCACTGACAGCACTCTGTGCCACTCTCACACCCACAGATACGTGAGGTGCAATCAAATAGTAACCACAGCACTAGGAGGAGCAGCAGCACTAACCCCTCCACACCTCCACCCACCATCACCCCCACTGCCAAGAGAACTTCCACTGCTAGTATAGTAAGTCAATACACGCTATGGCCCCCCAAGAAAGCCCCCAAACTGTTGTACTTTGGATTACAGTTTGCCTTTTTCTCTCATTTTTTAACGCTACTTGCAGTTTTAGAGGATAGCGCTAGGGTTATGCTCTTCAAATACGAGGTCTTAGATTTTGTGTTAGGTAGGCTCGTAGGCTTCATTTACTATCACCTCTTCATTTTCCTCTTCCATCTGTGAGTGCAGCCACTGGTGATTGTGTCTCTTTTCGTCACATTACTTTGCAAGTGACTGCATTTACGGAGTAGCTTTTCTGTATCCATGAAGCTTCTTTTTGTCTGGATACTATCTTGCATTTAATTTAATTTTACTTTCAGCGATATTACTTTTGTTTCCGAATCAGATGTATTTAATTTAAACCTAATGCATTGATTTGTTTAAAACTCTATAGTGTATTGGTAGCTACTTGTTAATGAGATAGTTTACTATTTCAATATTTTCTTCATTTGCTCCAATATATTGTAAATACCTAACAAAGACAAGATAGGTCTGTGCTTTCTTTCTCTGTGACTCTACTAAATGTCCGTTGTTAACACCATGTAAGTGAGATGTAAAAGCTGTAATTTTGTTCTTTGCTTTGTTTCTCAGGCGGAGGAGACCCCTTCCAACGGCAGTGCTTTGTCTGACAAACCCCTGCCCACTGGATGGTCTAGTCAAACGGCTCCTAACGGAAGAGTCTTCTTCATAGGTATGTCAGCTGTTATTCATTGACAGTACACCTTGTCATGATAAATGATCTTGCCAAAGGTAATGTTTGTATACTAAAGTTGTGATATTCACTAAAATTTAAACGTTTACTTGGGAAATAAACTTACTTTCCAAATGATGGAAGTTTAAACTCTTTTAATTGGATATAAATACTCGGTTGCATAATTACTGAATGTTTTTTTTATTTCAAATAATAACTATAATACATTTATTTTTTCGATATCAGTCATCTACACAATGAATGTAATTGAATAGTTTTCATTAGCTTAGTTCATAGCTCAACTGTCAAAATATTAATGATTCTCTCTCCCAGATCACAACCATAAGAAGACCACATGGATTGACCCTCGCAGTGGCATGCCCAGTTCTGCCCCCGATCAGATAGGACCTGGAGGAGCGGGGGAGGGGAGCAGCTCCTGGAGACATCAGGATGAACTGGGACCACTGCCTGATGGATGGGAACAGAGGGTCCACACTGACGCTAGGATATTCTTCATAGATCATAGTGAGACATTAAGCACACAGTTTAATCTTATTCTGTTAATAATTTGTCATTCCATTAATTTGTTAATGCATTATTAATCAATTTGTACAAATATTTCGTCTGAATAATTTATAAGGATTAGATCAGCTGAATATACATTTTGACTTCAAACAAGGTATTGTGTTGGCAGTCAGTTCCACCCACAGAAGCAGATTAAAATGACTGCAATATAGCTAGTTCATTCATTATCAGATCCATGTACTAACTAGCTATATGCTGGTTCTCAACTATTCTCTAAATGTTATTTAATCTGTTAGTGTTACACACTTACACTATTTAAGAATCTGACTAATTTGTTTTAATGAATATAACAGGTCTCTTTTGTGATTGTCATTAGTATTTACTACAGTGATTATGTTATGTGTGACAATGTAGATTCAGTCTAATTAAATTATCACAATACATCTAATGTTCACATTGCACTGTCCTCTTTCCAAACAGAGAATCGTACGACAACTTGGGAAGATCCCCGTCTCCACAACCCAGCCATTGCCGGCAAAGCAATTCCCTACAGTCGGGACTACAAGCAGAAATACGAGTTTTTGAAGTCTAAACTGCCTAAGCCGGTGAGTTTCAGTGGAGAGAAGAAAAACAAAAATTAGCATCTAAGTTTTCTGACTAATCATTAGGCATCATTGAGTTAAATTAAACCTAATATTTGTTTTGATTCTACAGACGAACGTGCCAAGTAAGTTTGACCTGAAGGTAAAGCGTAGCAACATTCTGGAGGATTCCTTTGCAATCATCAGTCAGGTACAGCGCACAGACATGCTCAGGACAAAACTGTGGATAGAGTTTGAGGGGGAAATTGGTCTGGACTACGGAGGAGTAGCCAGAGAGTTCTTTTTCCTCCTCTCCAAGGAAATGTTCAACCCTTACTATGGACTCTTCGAATACTCTGCAACGTGAGTTAGCTCTTTTCTTAGTGAGAATGGAGCAGTAAGTTGAATTGAGTTGAAATTCATAAATGTATTCAATTTCAGTTTTTCATCCTTCAACATGCATGTTTAATTCTTTTTAACTAATTAGTTCCTGTGCTTATCGAACCCATATATTTTACCCACACTAGTGTTGAATTTGTTTCCTTTTGTTGGCAGTGATAACTACACTCTGCAAATCAATCCGTACTCTGGTATGTGCAATGAGGAGCATCTTCGCTACTTCAAGTTCATAGGCCGTGTTGCAGGCATGGCAGTCTATCACGGCAAACTACTGGACGCATTCTTCATCAGACCTTTCTATAAGATGATGCTGGAAAAGAATATTGAGCTGAAGGATATGGAGAGTGTAGACTCTGAGTACTACAACTCTCTCCTTTGGATTAAGGTGCGAACCACTAGCAACTATGCGCTATAGAGACTGAAGAGAAGTTAGAGAACTATCTCTTTTCAAGGATTCCAAACTGCATCAATGAACATGTTGGAAGGTGGAATGTTTGTATTTTGCTGTTATTTGATGAAACATCTTTTTTCTCACAGGAGTTCGATCCAGCTGATCTTGATCTGACATTCAGTGTTGATGAGGAGCAGTTTGGCACTACCAGTTCACATGACTTGATGGAAGATGGCGCTAGCATTCCTGTCACCAATGACAATAAGGATAAATACATAGAGTAAGTAGATACACAAAATAGCTAAGTACACTACGAGTGTAGACAGTAAATCCGATTGTATCTAAAAAGACAGTATAAATTGAGTGAATTCAAGATGAATTATAGTAGCTATGCTACCTTATTTAGAGCTCTGGATAAATGGCTTTAAAACCATCAATAATCATCCACTTGAATCTAAATTTCATTCCAAAAGTGCTAAAAACTTGAAGCTAGTCTTGGGAGATAAGTTTTCAGTGAAGTTTAACCAATTTTGATTGCTCTCTATTTAATATCTTCTGTTCATTATTGTTTCTTCTGCACTCAACTGATATTCTGTTTTTATTTTCTTCTCAGCCTTGTGATCAAATGGCGTTTCGTGGAGCGTGTTAAGGACCAGATGGAGGCTTTCAAAGAAGGTTTCAATGATGTGGTTTCAATCTCCAGTCTCAAGATATTCGATGAGAATGAGTTGGAGTTGTTGATGTGCGGCATAGTTTCCATTGACGTCAAAGACTGGCGCGCCAACACCACTTACAAGGGAGACTACCACCCTCACCATATCGTCATTCAGTGGTTCTGGCGGGTAAGTTAATATAGAGGCATGGAATGATGTTGTCCTATTATTTTTGGATTTTCTTGTTCAATTGTAAATTATCAGATTATGTAAATACAATTTATTTCAATAAAGAACCGTTCCAAATTAAATGATTGTAAACTAAATTATTGCAATAGATTATTATTCAATGTAAAAATTTAGTTAGCTACCTATTTGCTATATTGAAATTAATATAGATTGTAGATGCTCGGTTCAGTATGATTGATCATAATTTTGTAGAACTGTCCACTGGTATATTATAATGTTTAGCTGTAAATTATCCCTATTATCGCATTTTAAAATTGTTCGTTTTCTTACAGGTGGTGCTGTCTTTTGATAACGAAATGAGAGCCAGATTGCTGCAGTTCGTTACCGGGACATCCCGTGTCCCCATGAATGGGTTCAAGGAGCTGCATGGCAGCAATGGACCCCAGCTATTTACCATTGAGATGTGGGGAGACATCACTAACTACCCACGCTCACACACTTGGTGAGTAGCTTTTCTGCTTCCATTAAATATACCTACAGATCGCCCTTAAGGTATTTACATAAAAATTAAATAATTATCGGACAAATTAGATAAGAAACTTTGAAATAAAATTATATTTAACTCAATTCCAGAAGTGAATTCGGATTAGATACGTCAATAATAATAATAATTTAGAAAATGGTATTAATGCGAAGTGTTTCTTCCTCAGTTTCAATCGTTTGGACTTGCCACCATACCAATCCTATCACGATCTCCGGGAGAAGCTCGTGAAAGCCATAGAGGGAACCGTTGGTTTCGCGGGTGTGGATTAGACATTCCGTCTGCTCCAAAATAGTAACGTACCTCATGACGACAAGTAGCTGTCAGCTCTAATAGATTTATATCATATTCAGTGTCTTGCATCACAGAATGTGGAGTGCAGATTTTATTTGCTGTGGTGCATTATTTTCTTTCTCGTACAGCTAATTAAAACAATCTGGATATTGGGTTAATGAAGCAATATCTCATCTCATGAAACATTGAAGTCTTTAGAATAATAAACATTTTTAAATGAACTTCTGGTTCATGACGAGGAATCTAAAGTTCTGTGAACTTATAGTTTGATGCAGTGTGTCTGAGAATAGATTAGGATTCCCGAGTGATGTTATCAGACACTGAAATAGGTAAATGATTACAATAATTAACCTGTCTTATAGTAGCTAGCTTTACTATTTATGAGAGTTAAATAATAGGATCTTTGAATTTCCTCGTGGAGTTGAGGAGAGAGTTCTTCATGGTAGTACATTATTGAAGAGATTTAATACTATAGAATGTAATAGTCATCACTCCTTCGTGCCTTCTTTTTAAGGAAATGTTAGTGTAGGATAATCTTAGTCTGTATCTAGAATCAATAAACCTTCAACAACAATCATTCCAATAATGAAATTTTACTCTTGGAATATCTTAGCCTAGTTGATTACAATTTATCGATATGATACTGCCACCTTCTTCGATTTTAAATATAGTTCCGTAACTTCCTATTCCCCGCCGACTCTCTTCAATCCATGTGCTTGTGTCTTTGACAACGAATGGGAAGGTTCTTATAATAAACTAGCAAACGGACCAACCTCGTGCAAGGACATTTTCCACTTTTCCTATAAATTTTTAAATACTTAATATTACTTTTTTAATACATCAATTTGCTTTTAGAGTCGCCAATCAGTCCAAATACAATAGGCGCTCGTCCCCTATTTAGACCTTTTTAATGTATTTTACTCTTTAAATATTGTAGCTAGTTATTTGCTCACTCTTTGTAGTTTTTGGAAGTCTTCTTCCCAATACTGTTCTTATAACGAATATATAATCTTGAATACGCTTGTAGATCGATGGAAATTTTATCACTGGCATCTGACTTCGTTTCATTTCTGTTAAATATTTACTCTAATTTAAGAATATTAATTTTTCTAAGTATAGATTACTAAATTTATTTTGAATATAGCTATATACATTTATTAGCAGTTAGAGCTAATTGAATGTTATTTTATAGATATTAGTTTATTTGTTTTTATTCTTTAGAATTACTTTTTGGAGACTTAATTATTCTATATTATGCTGTATTTTTGTTCCCATTTCGTTGCAGAAACTTGCAATGTTCATTTGGGGGTTTATTTGATTTGCTAGTTTTAAGCCATATAATCACAAATTATCGGAGTTTTTATTTACAGGTAGTTTACGTTTCATGTTTACTTCGTTCATAGTTTATTGATAATGGAAAATATTTCACTTAGCGCATTCATAAATGTAAAATTGCGATGTGTGTTTTAAACATTCCCTTCTTTTTCAAAATATAAACTATTACAATTTCACATATCCTATAACTATATTTTGTTTGACTGAAATATTTAAAACAAGTGGTGGTTCATAATATATTGCCTTGATTTTAACGCATCTAGAAGCCTCTCTTCAATCACACTCAAGTTGTTTCTGTAGTTATTGTTGTAGTGTTGTCACTTTCTATTGTTTCAAACTATCTAATAGCTACTGGTTCACAAACACATTCATTAGGTAGATGAAACTGTGATGCAAAACTATAATCATTAAAGTGATAAAATCCAGTGTTTTTATCATTCATCCTATTCATAAAACTAATCCAGAAATAAAACAAAGCCATGAAAGATATAAAATATATTCAATGATTGGTCCTTATTTATCTTTGGTTCTGTCATAAATGCCTTTTTTTCAAGTATTATTAATACTACAATTAAATTGTTCAGACATCTTCTTCCTCTTCTTCGTAGTCAGACTGGTCTCTCAACAACCCTGCAAAGAATGGTCTCTTTAAATTGAAGTTTTCAATAAATAGTTCAGCCAAAATATGGCCTAAGGTTTAATAACTAAATAATATCAGAGAGATGAAAATTGTTGTATGGCAGAATAAAACAAGACATAACACACCGGGGAGAGCTGCGACTATGGAAAATTTGTCAGGGGCACAGAAAATCATGTAGTCAATGAAAACTAACTTTGATATGTCCAGACAGAAACAAATTTTTGACCATTATACTAGCAAAATTGTGCTTGCTAAAATATTAGTGAATGCACGGGTTACCTATTACAGCTATTTTCGAGCAAATAGATTTATAGAATGAGAAGAAGTAACTTTAGTGTCAATATCAAATGAAATTACAAATCTGTACGAAATTTTTCATCAAATTTTGACATTTAAAACTTATTTTCGTTAATTTCATTTCACTGAAAATGTAACGAATAAGCCAGACTACCACTTACAGTTTGTTTCAATCAAATCTGTTCAATATTGAAGAAGTAGTAATGATTTTCCCTAAATCACCAACAACAACAATCTGAGGGTGTTCTTATGCTGCGCACCTAGCGGCTTCCAGCAATAAATAACATTCATTTACACTAACTATTTATGCTCCAATATGGTAATTCATTAACATTTCTTCAAAAACTAATACAAACAATCGAATGTTTGGCGGCAAACTTACAATAGTAAATTAACAAACTCAATCCGGAGAACAGCACCAAATCCTGAGAAAGTTGCACCCAATCCTGACAAGGGCAAACAATCCTCACACTCGTTCCTAATCCCAATGCCGAAAAATCACTATCTAATCCAGGAAGAAGAATGAACCAAGTCCATACAAAATTGAATATTTAGAGTATAAATAATTAAATTTTCCAAATTCTACTCTTTAGAAATGGTAGCAAATACACCAGGCTACCAATTGAAGCTTGTTTCAACCAAACCGACTCATTATTAAAGGAGAACCAATTTTAGTGCTACCAACAGAAAAGATTCCAAGTCCATACATAATTCTAATTTTTGACCATTAAATTAAATTTTTCAAAATTCTATTCTCTAGAATTTGTAGTAAATACACCAGGCTATATATCAAAGCTTGTTTCAACCAAATCGATTCATTATTGAAGAAGAAGAAGAAGTAATTTTAATGACAAAATCGGTCGAAATTAAAAGTCCATACGATTTTATTTTACCAAATTTTGACAACTAAAACTATTGCCTAGAAAGTGTAGCGAATAAGTCAGGCTTTCATTTGAAGTTTGTTTCAATCAAATCGGTTGACTATTGAAGGAGTAGTAACGATTCTCCCAAAATCCCCAACAACAATTAGGGGGTGTTCTTAGGCTGCGCTCCTAGCGGGTCGCAGCAAAAGCTAGTCCTATAGCTACAGAAATTAAATGCCTATATAAAGTATTAATTTGACTTCTGTTCATGAAGTTAATTGTATTCACTTACTGCGAATGAGAGGTTCAGAGGATAGCACCAGAGCTTTGGCGTTAATATCAACATTGTCAACACTCTTCTGGGAGATGGAATCTGTCGACTGAAAAGAACATTTCATTAAAAACAATTTCCCATATTAAGTTGATACATGAGAAGTTAAAATAACTTATTGAATGACATATTTATAAGATTATATTCTGCTTCAGCATTATGGGAAAGGATAATTTCTATATTAGCTACTAAAAACAGAATGTGATTTATTAGATAATTCCCTTCTATTAACAGTTCTACATTAAATAATTTATGATATTCTATCTTAGGAAATAATAAAAAGTCTCTCACCAAAGCTCTATGTCCTGACTGTGGTCTGGAGTAGCTACATATTGAAGGGGTAGAGTTACGAGATTTTCTCTCAATATCCTGACTGGTGCCCAAAAGATTGGATATTGTTAGTTCTTCAACCTATTGGAATGAAGGAAATGTTAGGAAATTTAAAATGGAAAATATTATACAATGCTATGGAACAGCATGATTCCATTTTCTTCATTAGTAAATAATTTCAAAAAGGAAAAAAAAGCAATTTTCATATTTCTTCTCATAAGTAAGCTTAGAATAATATAGTTAATTAAATCATTTTTTTCTTTTTAGCTGTAAACTCAAGTAGCTAATGGATACAAGTAGTTACCACACCTACATTCGGGTGTCACAGGTACATTTGGCCTCAGTAACTCTA
Source organism: Caprella mutica (assembly GCA_947561585.1). Taxonomy (NCBI): domain Eukaryota; kingdom Metazoa; phylum Arthropoda; class Malacostraca; order Amphipoda; family Caprellidae; genus Caprella; species Caprella mutica. Next base: position 61,784 of record CANNZV010003372.1, read on the forward strand.
TTTTTGCAGTTATGAAGTTTAAACTATACCAATACTGATAATATCCAGGAAAAATATCCTCTTTTGATTGAAATTTGAAATAATAAAGATCATTTTCATGTAATGAAAATCGTATGCTAACTATAACATTTCTGGCTTTCAGATTTTTGATCCGCTATGCTTCTGTTATGTTAACTTCATGATTGTTTAATGACCAGGCAGATGGTTGGGGACAACACGCCCCCCAATATACATACATCAGTTTATTTATCAGAAAAAACTGCAAATGTACCTGTAACACCCGATCGGATGTCTTCTCAGGTACATCATTTTTGAAGTTTGTTTTGCTCATCACTAATTTCAATTAATTAACGATATTTTCGGTATTGGTATAGTTCAAACATCATACAAGTTTAAATTTCATAACTGCAAAAATAAAGAAGTTAGAGGTCAAATGTATCTACCTGTGACACCCAAATGCAAGTGTGGTAACTACATTTGAATGATTTGATTGCACTACCTTACTTAAGTGAGGATAATTGTAACTAACTTCAGTTGATTTTTCTTACTTTGATTAAAAACATCAAACATGTAGCTAGCTAGCTAATCAAATTCATTTTCATTTATGAGCAAAATTTGAAAACTATGCTGTAATTTTATTATTTTCAGTTATCAATGATGATGAATTTGAAATAATCATTTAGCTACAAATTTCAATTCTCCTATGGTATTTGCTCCTAACTAAGTCAAAACTAGTAGTTCTTTAGGCCTCTTACCTTCAGACTGTTAAGTTGTGTTCTGTACTGCCTGATCATATTGCGTAGAGTTTCTTCTTCTTTTCTCAGAATGTCTAGATCTTTAACACGAAGTTTGGCTGCGGCTGACATTTTAGTTATTAAATTAACCTATTAGCAGAGGAATACAAACTTTTATCAGCAAAAATAATTCTGCAAATAGACAATTTCAAATTACACATTTCATATGTATTGTAAATTTGTAGGAAAGTCACCAGTGTAGCTAGTGAGAAAATGAATTGGTCTCCAAGCTTTCTATACCTAAATTTGACTCAAAAATAGTTTCCCTACTGCCTGACATAGTATGAAATTTGGTCTCTTATTCAGTAGTAGCTAACTGAATAGGATGAAAAACTGGTATCGTTAAAAGCCTAAATTTAGCCTTTTAGGTATTGCGCTTATCTTCCGATCTCTTGTCTCTTAATTTTATTGTGAACATAAGGAGAGATCCCTATAGGCTATGAACACTTTAGTGACCCACTAACCAGTTTCTGCAGACTGCCATCTGGTCTGGGTAGGTATGAATAATGACTTCATAATTTGGAGCTATGAAAGATGACCATAGTATACCTATACTATAGCCTCAATGGCTCTAACCTCAAGAGTTTAGGTGGTATATTAAAAGTACCAAAATAATTGGCACTTTCAGTAAAATTTCTTTTAGTAATTACTAATTAGGTAGTTATATACTTGTGAGAATTCATTCGTCTGAACTCAGGAAACTGAAATAAAACTAACCAGCAGGTAATAAAGCATGTCCTTACTAGCCATTTTGATGATGAGTTTGTGACAGATATTAACTTATTTTGGGCCATTCAATTGCAAATGGAGAAAATATCTAATTTTCTTCTATGCGGCTATGCTACAATGTTATTTTGAAGAGAATTTATTAGAGATGGGACTATACCATAATTTTTGCCGATACCGATAATTTACAAAATCAGCCGATGAAGAATCTTGCCGATACAGATACATTCAGTTTTTTAAAGTTTATTTTTATAAACCTCATTGATTATTAATGAGTTATTAAGTAGGTATCAATTATTTTTGTAAGTTTAATCAATTTCTAACTCATAAAACTAATACAGCAGATGCTCTTTCAATGTAGTATAACATGAAGTCACATTGAAGTGCCTGATTAACATATTTCACATTAATTGAAATACATTGGTATCAGATAGATAACTTTTATGATGTGTGTTATCATCCTGTGGTACTTGTCATAATATATAAGTGCAAAATGGTCAACAGTAGCTGAATAATTCTTAGGCTATCTTAAATTTATAGTCAGACTCAAAAACCTATTGGTAGATTCGATTCTGTATGTACTTTAAATTTTTTATTAATTATTTCATGAATGTCATAATAAATAAAAGTTGAACTTAGACCTCAAGTAGGTAGTTGGGTAATTACTAGATTGGTACTTAAAAAATTTTTAAAATTATTTATTTCATTAATTTAATAAAAAGAAAATTTAATAATTTATGAAATGAATAAAATTTTAAATGATAATTCAAGTATCGACCGTTACTTTTCAATATATGCCGATAGGTACAGATACTTTGTCCCATCCCTAGAATTTATGATAATTCCAGTCTACAGAAACTGGTGAAGTGTTTGTAGAGATCTCTAATTCTTTTTGAAGCAAAATTAATGTAAATATAGTGATTAATTCAGAAGTGTTCATAGTAAAATTAATTTAAATATAGGAATTAATTCAAAATGGTTTGGAGAGAATATCCCAATATCTATCATATTCTGCAGACTGGTATAGATAGATAATTTGAATGAAGATTAATGATATGTGCAGTGAATTTGATAATTGTTGTATCAAATTTATGACTGATGGTACCTGAAGGCTGTAGCTATAGGTACAATGTTTATACTACACACTTTTATTATTTGATTGAGATGTTTAATTTGAAATAGAAAATTATATCAGTCTGCAGAAACTGGTAAGGCGTTCGTAGAGATCTCTTATTCTGTTTGTAGCAAAATTAATGTAAAAAATAAGATAGTCTGTATTTGGTGCACAAAAACGGGTCCATAGGTACAATTACCGGAACGGACCATGAATTAACGGAACGGTACATGAATTACCGGAACGGAGCATGAATTACCGGAGCGGAGTTGTTTTATTGAGAAATATCCCTATTTATGTAATTTAGTTATACATTTGGTCGATATATAGTCTTAATGGTATCATATTATACACTCGTTTCGTCCCGTAATCGCTATAAAACTTATGAAACATAGACAGACATTTTACAAGAGTCTATGCTGAAATTAGTTTTCTTTATAAGATATTTCATAGAAGTACTTTGAGGAGAAACTAAAGTAATTTTAGTGCGTGATTTCGTATTACAACTTAATTGAGAAAATAACCCTAGTTATGTAATTTAGGTATATTTGTTGGTCCAAATGATATCATATTTAACCATTTTATACTCATTTCTGCTCGCTCGTAATCGCTACCCAACGTCTGAAATAGACACCGTGATTCCGCATTATAATAGTATTAATGAGTTATATGTATATATTTAGCACCTACGAATCTCTCTATATAGTTAGGTACCACCGTACCACGGTTCCTAATTAGACAGGTTATATGATACAATAGTTCTGAATATTATTAGAGAAATTATTATTAGAGAAATTTAATAGATAGGTACGGTTCTCAACTTCAAATTGGAACATTATGTTGATATTTGGCATATGTTGAGGGTAATAATGTGCATAGCGTCT
>CANNZV010003373.1:0-15200 GCA_947561585.1 Caprella mutica
CCACATGAATAACATATGGAATACACATGTTAACCATAACAAAACCACTTATCAATACCATATGCTATCCATGTCTGTACCATATGTTACCCATATCAGTACCATGTGTTACCCATATCAGTATCATATGTTACCCATATCTGTACCATATGTTACCCATATCATTACCATATGTTACCCATATCAGTACCATATGTTACCCATATCTGTACCACATGTTACCCATATCAATACCATATGTTACCCATATCAATACCATATGTTACCCATATCTGTAACATATGTTACCCATATCTGTACCATATGTTACCCATATCAGTACCATATGTTACCCATATCAGTACCATATGTTACCCATATCTGTACCATATGTTTCCCATATCTGTACCATATGTTACCCATACCAAAACCATATATTACCCATATCGACTGTACCACATGTTAGCCATATCAATACCATGTGTAACACATATCATATCAGTACCATGTGTAACACACATCAGTACCATGTGTCAAGAAATCAAAAAGATCATACTAATTTTATTGCCATTTCTTACTTTACTGTATATAGTGTATATGTAATTCGGCTGTATATTATTTTGTTCAATGTTACATATTGTTATATACAAATTAAATTGGAAGAAATGTGGAAAGAAATGATGTGATGTTTCCGGAATCGAACTGGGGTACCTGTAGTTCGCTGTTGTTTTGAGTCTGCGACATATCCATTGAGCCAACCTGGACATGATAGAAGTAGGATTGGAATGATCTTTATCCAATATGATAACTCGCGTGCTTTTTAAAGTTATTATTAATAAATTTATATTCACTTTAGATGATTTACTTCACTTTAGAGCAGGAGTGGGCACATGTTGTGTTTTTCAGTGCCGAAATCTGGAATAACAGTGCCGTTACCATTTTCTTTTCGTTTTTTAAATTGCAGGGGATACTGAGTAATTAATATGAGAGGGGGGGGGGTAGATTTTATTGAGGTACGTACAATCGTACATATTTGGAACATAAATATTTGTAGTATACTCATTATTTGAATTAAAAGCAATTAATAAATGATATATAATAATACTTTTTTTTCACAATAAAAACAAAAATAAATAAGTTGTTTTGCATTTAAGTAATAAAAATTTAATAACTAATTCATAAAATCACAGGACAAAAGACAATGGCTTCCTAACTTATTAAAAAAAAGGAATTAAAAATGATTGCACAAATTCTTACAAGTGTTAGAATAACTAATCTAGATTAAAAGAGTCAGAAGTAATTTTTTTAAACACCGGGCACTACTTTAACAATAAACTAAAAATACCTTATTAACCTATAAGATTGAATTTCAAAGTATCAAGGTAATTACAAATATTCTGTTCTTCAATTAGTTTACCATCCTCTTTTATATTATATATCCTTGTAATTTATATAGCGGTCGGGGCTAAATATTCTAAATTTTCTTTGGAAGAAAATATAACACCTTTTCCCTGCTGGGCACGTTGTCTTTATTCTAAATAAAGACAATATTCTCAAAAATTTGAATTTTAATGAAGAAAAATATGCAGATTAATTCAAATTTGATTAAGTACAATACAAGAAGGCAAATCATTTCAATAAACTGAAATTCATTAATACATGGAAATAATTATTTTAAAACCATAGAACACAATAACATAGAACAGAACATATTTACAAAAATTAGGACTTGTATGATAATTTCATACAAGAACTTATATACAATATACATATGTGAAATGAAATATTCATTTCACATTCCAGTTGCCATTTTCTGGATTGCTTTTCTACAAGCGACAGTAGCACGCCTTGGAAGTCTTGTAGGATGTGTATCCTCGTCTGGACCAGACGTCACGTCAACAATATCGGCATCAGAGCTAAACCCGGTCTGAAGCAACGGGATGATGCCTGTTGCGTGGCGGTAAACTCTTTCTTGGTTGCCTTTCATTACCCAAGCTGCTGTAGTCTCACCCAAAGTGTTGACATCAGCACTGATGATACGACCCATCGGATATGTAGTTGGTTTCAGAAACTTATCCTTCAACAGTACTATGTCCCCAACGCAGAGTTTCCGATGAGATACCTTTTTGTACCTGTCTGTCTTATTAGTGGCTTGTTCAATAAGATTGGACAAAAATTCAGAATGATAAATATCAATTAATCTACATCCATCAAACGGAAAAACTCTAAAGTCACGATATTTATTTTCATTTAACTTTACAGCTTTGTTTTCAAATTTAACGCATGTAATGCATCGTTTCAATACTTTTTTAACAGTATGAAAACAACATAAAACCCGATAACTAGATTTCAATTCCCTCATAACAGGATACACTCCACTATGGTTCAATTTACAGTGTACATCTCTAACGACAAGTTCAGTCAATATACTATTCTTAGGTAACAATATAGGAGAAGTAGTATCGTTAGATAATTTACCCTTTACCCTAACTAAACCCATACCATCCTTCACTAAATTAAACTTCATTACCAAATCAGGGGCAGATGTCTTTAATGCATTAGTGAAATATTCAAATACTTCGGGAAAACAAATATTTTGTTCCCTAACAATTATCAAATTACAAGCCTGTTCATAATAATTAGTTTGAAGAAACTCTTCATTAGTTTTCTCACATCGTTTGCGAGAAAGTTTACTTCTCAAAATAGAAACGAATTTCAAAACCAAAGCAGTAACCCTAATCAACTTCTTAAGACTGGAAAACTTATTCAATGGTACCACATGAATAGGAACAATGTTATCCGAACATAAAAAAGAATTACATACCGCTTCTGGTACTACGTCTGTACCCTTCGCGAGAGGATTGGGTAATGTTACAGACGCTATATCGTTGCGTTTAGTTACTTTATCTGTAAGAAACTCTGTACCAGAATGGTAACAAGTTTTTCGAAGTTTCTTATAAGACAATGGTTGAACCTTAGCTAGATTAGGAGGAATAATTTCACCATTATTATCCATCACTGGAAGAGACCGCATTGGTGCTGAAATATCATCATTGGTACACTGAATGCTTAAGACACTTGATGAACAATTAGGTAAGAACGTCTCGGCTTCAGGCAAGAATTTAATGTTAGCTAACAAATCAGTAATCCTACCAGTCAACATAATTCCAACAGGCGAAGATATATAGCAAGATTTTCCAAAAGACACATAATTTAGATTAAACAAATGTTCAGATTCGGCACCGATAATCAGCTCGATATTCCCAATAGTACCTGCAGAACATGCATCTAACATAGAATCTGCCAACTTATAACCTTTATTAACAACAGAATTAACTAGCTTATCAATTTTCATAATGCGCAACGCTATATTAATAGTAGGCACCACAATTGCACAAATTGACAAAGTTGTATCCCCGTAAGGAAATGTAATTTCAACAATATCGGTAGTAAGAGAGCTAGTGCTATTAAATCCCTGAATATTCATATTTACCTTATCTACAATGGGTAGTTTTAGCGCTTTTACAACAGAATCAGATATAAAGTTCCGTTGAGAACCTCCGTCTTTAAGTGCACGCACTTTAAGCTTTTCTTCAATGTTTATAGTCAATGTCGGTAATAGAATAGAGTCCCTACTATCAACCGATAAAGTTTCGGTAAAGTTCAAGTTATTAGTAGTGTTTAATTGGTGAGAAATATTAGAACTCTTCTGACATAAATATGACATGTGGCTACCGTTACAATTCCTGCATTGAGAATTAAACTTATAATGACATTTAGCAGTAACATGTGATAGTAAAGCACATTTAGTGCAGCCCTTTAACTCTTTAAGCTTATTAATCTTCTTCTCCGCCGTATCAAACACTTCACATCGGCTTAGAAAATGAGATTCAAATTCGCGCTTATCAGTTTTACACAACAAACAGAACTTAGTGTATGGTTTCTTTTCGGCATTTATTGCCAAGTTTGTAGCTTCACAATTATTCTCTTTCCTCGATTCGACTGAATTACTTTTCTTGTGGAGTCTGACATATCGCTCAGTAGCTTCAAACACATTCTCTTCAATCTGAGCTAGAGATGGTTTATTAGTATTTACTATTTGAATTAATTGATTTTGAAAATTCTCTGTCATGCCATTCCATATAAAATATGTTAGAATAGTGTCAATGTCAACATTTAATTTACGAAACAAGTTAATAATATTCCTCATTTCTCCTATGAAATCATAAGGATCTCCATGAGTTGACATCTTAATCTCTGAAAGCTTCTTAATAGAGGAAAATTTTCTAACAATATCTGATGAAAAGGCTTTGATTAGCAAAGATTTGGCAACTTCGTAAGTTTGTTCGTCTACATCGAGTGAATCTACCAGTACCCTAGGAGCTTTAGATAACTGGTTTCGCAGATATATGAATTTTTCATACGATGGTAAATTATGTTTCCCAATAATAGATTCAAAACTAAAAATGAATTTCTCAAAATCATCACCAGCAGAATTACTAAACTTTGGAAAAGGAATTTCAGGTAATCTTAGCTTTGAGTTAGGAAGAGGACTAGACACGTGCGTACTATTAGATTGCGGGTTTCCCGGCAATAGAGTACCTCCCGCTACAAAACTTTGTTCGGTACTATTCTGAATGGACTGTAAATGTAATAGTATTGACCTCATTCTATCGTCATAGCGCTCTTCGTGCATGTTAACTTCATCATCTATAAGTACTTCATTCATATCGTCATCCAACATTTTAGAAATTATTCCCGAATGCATTTTATTCAATTGCTTTCGCAAATCAACCAATTTCTCGTTATACAAATCTCTATCATGTTGAGTGAGATTATCGAGCTCTGCTTCAATTTTGTTACAAAGACGCGTTACTCTTTGTCGAGTATATTGTTGAGATTTAATTAGAGAAGTTATATCACCTTCTAACTTATATTTCGAAGCTTTACGCTCCTTAGGAATTGCACTAGCACCTTGATCTTCACAATCGCTAACCATCGTATATAATAAAATGAATGAAATAGAAGGGAGAAAAGTTATTAGAATAGTAATAAATAAGATAACACACAAATACAAGGGACCCCGGACGGACGGCAAACTAGATAGGATTATGATCTAAGACGAGACACCAAATGAAACAACGGAAACCGACTTCAGCTTCCCCATACTGGCCACCATTTATAAAACGTTAATATGAGTGATTAAAATAATAGTTTAGCTTCGTAAATAAATTTAGTGTTAATTTGAATTGTCGTTAATTTGAGTGTAAAATTCCTACTGACAAAAATTTAGGTTAGTTATGACTTCAATGAAATGGCATATAGGTATGAGGAAGGTTTGAGGAAAACAAATATGAATGATTAAACTATATATTGCTATGGAGATGTCCAAAAGGCAGCCTCCAATTGTTTCATCCAGCGCACGTATTAGAAGTATAGCACATATGTAGCCGCACTTTATTGTACAATGTAAATAGGAGTTTATATGAATAATTAAAGTTTAAATGGTTTAGATATTAAATAGTTTGCTATAGGATTCTATAACGTAGTTAGGTTTATATCGTAATTAGGGTTATATCGTAATAGCGTAATTAGGGTTATATCGTAATAGCGTAATTAGGGTTATATCGTAATAGCGTAATTAGGGTTATATAGGAATAGCGTAATTAGGGTTATATAGTAATAGCGTAATTAGGGTTATATAGTAATAAATTGTAATAGATCGTAATAAATTGTAATAAGTTATTAACAAAGCAGTGTTTTGCGGAAAATAGCGTGATAAAGTGAATTTGTAAAATAATTATGAGGTCACTGAAGTTTTAATAAGAATGAGCGAAGTCCCCCAAAAGTTAACACTTACGGTATAGACATTTCCAGTCACTCCAAAAATCTACCAGTTTCCGTTGTCAAAATCGTCCGTCATAGCTCCTGGGCATCAGTTACTCCATTCGTAGTACATCTGAATGCCATCTAGGGTATCCCTCATCCATTGCCATTCACGGGATCCCAAAGGGTTCTCACTCCTCCATACTAATGGTTCGTAGTATTAGAAGAACTAGCAATGAGATTGGTTCGGATCATACTATGGGATAAATTATTCACCACTGCAGTTCACAATTAATAGGAAAGTGGAGACGAGGCTGTTAGTTACACTGAGTGTGTTTATCTTCAGGTAACTGTAACGATACTGACTAGGTTTGTGCTATGTAGCACACAGCTTAATTCTGAGCGATATCTTCAGAACTTTCCGCTAGTGAAAACTTCGGAAGACCTCGCTCATATATTTACTTTATAAATTGTAGATATTTAGTTATGAGAGTTATGATTTTTAAAATATTATTCATACTCAATTATATATTTTAGACAGCTTTGAGTGCCAAAATAGCAATGAGTGCTGCATTTGCCCACCCTTGCTGTTGAGTGTAGAGGATATTATAGTTGTATAGAAAACTAGCATTGTCATGGCAGACTACATAAAATATTTTCTTTCTTTTTCAAATATATTCATTATTCAGTGTATTTAATTTCTCAGTACTCTAAATATCAGAACGGATCACTACTCATGACTTCATTAAAGAAAATTTGTACTGGAAGAACTTTCATGAAATACAACTAATTTACTATATAGATATTCATAGAAAACTCAAGGCAATTTGTGGCAAACTAAACTAAATATTTTCACAAAAGGATGGTTCACTATACAGGAGTTTACTATAGTGGAGTTCTACTGTAATTATACAATAAATAGATTGATCGTCCTCTTTCACATTATTGTATTTAGAGTCCAAAAGTAACAGATGTTAACCATGTGTAATTTACCACATTACAACCACATGCCAATTACCATTTCAATAACAGATGTTAACCATGTGTAATTTACCACATTACAACCACATGTCAATTACATTTAATTAACAGATGTTAACCATATGTAATTTACCACATTACAACCACATGCCAATGACCATTTCAATAACAGATGTTAACCATGTGTACTTTACCACATTGAAACCACATGTCAATTACCATGTTTTGTGTTTATAATTAAATATCTATAACATATGGTTTCAGTGTGGTTTTAAACATGTGGTTATGATATTGCGTAACCACATGGTTAACATCTGTTATTGAAATGGTAATTGACATGTGGTTTTAATGTGGTAAATTACACATGGCTAACACCTGTTATTGAAATTGTAATTGACAAGTGGTAAATTACACATGGTTATCATCTGTTATTGAAATGGTAATTGACATGTGGTTGTAATGTGGTAAATTACACATGGTTAACATATGTTATTGAAATGGTAATTGACATGTGGTTTTGATGTAGTAATTTACACATGGTTAACATCTGTTATTATAGTGTTTAGGTAGTTTCAATGTGGATGATACATCTTAAAAACGTATTGCCATATTATAACCATCCAACCACATGGCATCCATGTGTATGCCATGTGGAAATGTTTGCAGGGATATAACCCTTTCGTCTAGAGTCTATAGTCTACACCATTTGCAGTTCTAGTTGATCCAAATGAAATAATATTTGATCCAAGTGAATTTCAATTTGATCCAAGTGAATTTCAATTTGACCCAAGTGAAATTGAATTTGATCCTTATGAAATTGAATTTGATCTATGTGAAATATTATTTGATCCAAGTGAAATAATATTTGATCCAAGTGAAATTGAATAGTTTATCATTTTGATACCTCACATTTTGTGTCTTTGTCTGTTCGTTGGGTTAAAAGCGTGACATAAAAATGTCACGCTTTTAACATTTAAAATATAAAAATCTATACTAATAGTTTCCTTCAAGCGTATTCAAGCGATTTTTCGCACTGACTATATCGTCAGAACTGATCGTCAGTGCGAGGTGGTTACACTGTACGCAATTTCTGATCGTCAGTGTGTTTCTGCCCATTTAATATTGGGGTATAAACTATGTTTATTTGACATAATGTTCGGGAGGAATTAATACATGTGTGCCTCTGAAATAATAAACGCAATGCTAATTTGATTATTATCTTCTCAATTTCACTACACACAATTTTGAAATACCTAAATAGAGAAATGATGAGAATATTTTTATGTAATATATTTATTGAAAGATATTCCATTTTATTAAAAATAAAAATTGTACAAAGTAACAATCAATTCAAGCCTTTATATATTATTATATTATGATTAAATAAATTTTATATATATAATTATATTATGATTAAATTAATTTTATATATTCAATTAATATCTGTATTATTTCTGATACCTAGTATCAAATAATATATTTCCAAAATGCATGGGTAAACAGTAATAGCAATCAATAGAAAGAGAAATGTACGCAAATATTACCGAAAGTTGTCGCAAGTCGCATGATAAAATCAAACTCATTTGAGCGCTGAAGTTATAATTAGTCTGACGACACCGTGCGTATTCTGACGACCAAATCGCAGCCACTGTAACCACTCCCATAGGAAAACATGAATTTGATTTTCATCCGATCAATGCATGTCCCATTGATCCTATTTGACTAGTAGTTTATATGTGTCCTCCCAATCATATGTGTCCTCTTGGTCCTATGTGTCTTTTTGGTCCTATGTCTCCTCTTGGTCTTATGTGTCCTCTTGGTCCTATGTGTCCTCTTGGTCCTATGTGTCCTCTTGGTCCTATGTGTCCTCGTGGTCATATGTGTCCTCTTAGTCCTATGTGTCCTCTTGGTCCTATGCATCTTCTTGTTCATAAGTATCTTTTTGTTTCTTTAAGTACCTACATGTTCACAAATAACCTCTTGTTCGTAAGTGTCTTCCTGTTACTAACTATATAGGGTGGCGCAAAAAAAAGGAAACCCATTTTCCAACTAGTTTATTTTACAAACTATCAAACCTAGAAATTTTCTAAAAACACAGTTTTATTCGTTTTTTTTTTGCATCTATTGTGATAATCTGTTAAGAGTTACGAAAACAATTAAACATCCTGCAGCGAATTGAAAAAAGGTAAATTAAAAGGGCTTGCTCGAGAACGTAATATACGAAAAAAAGTGATAAAAGGTATAATTAATTTTATATGGATGTAAAAACAATAAATTCTACTACTTTTTGTTACAAATAATAGAAAATAAAACAATTAATTACCATTCGAAAGTTAGTTTTTGAGATAAAATTGATATCTTTATAAAATCTTTTCGCCGTTAATTTTTATCTCCTATTCGAAACCCTCAAAATGAAGCTTTTAAAAGAACAAAGAGTTTTGCTGTGACAATTATTAACTTTACACAGGTTCAACCTCATTTTGAACAACGCTTTCTGGAAAGTTTTCCATCAACTATAAATCACTATTGACAAATGTAAATAATTTCCAAACTGAAGAAACCACTTTAAATTTGAACAAAAAGTGATCATGTCGCATGAGAAAAGAATGAACACATGAAAGCATTAATCTTTTTCATGAGCAATTTATTGAGAACCCAAAAATATCAATCAGAAAGTAAGGATTGGATTTCGTTTATGAGACATTTCACTGAATTGTTAAACACGATGTGAAGTATCATCTTTTCAAGAATCATGCAACGCTCGAACTCTTATAACTAATTTACCGCACAATCTCAATATAGCAAATTTGATTCTGCATTTTGTAAAAAAAAAAACTCGTGATTGGTGATGAAGATGTATTTCCATGAATGAAAGAGTTAATAACAAAAACGTAAATTGAATGAAATAAAGAAGGATTTAATTTTTACCACTACCATATATGAAGAAATTATTTCTATTATGAACTTTTTTGAGTTTTTCGTCTTCGCTCAAGCCATTTTTATTTTTGTCGTAACTCTTAACAGATTAGCACGATAGACGCAGAAAAAGTGAACAAATAAAATTGTGTTTTTAGAAAATTTCTAGGTGTGATAATTTGTAAAATATTCTAGTTTAAAAATGGGGTTCTTTTTTTTTGCGCCACCCTGTAGAGTGTAGAGGCGCGATCGAAAACGGTCATCCTCTATAGCTATATATTTATTTATTTGAGTTTCATTTATCTATATTTCCAATTGTTCTTAAGTACCTTCTTGTTCTTAATTATAGAGGCGCGATAGAAAACGATCAATCTCTATTAGGCTATATATGTATTTCATTAATATTATTATTATTCTCCATATTTCATTATTGTTATTATTATTCTCCATATTTCATTAATATTATTTTGATTCTTCAAACTATAGAGGCGCGATATAAAACAGTAAACCTCTAAAGCTATCTATCACTTTCTTTCAATTTCATTTTATGTTTTTCATTTTTATTATTTTGATTCTTCAAACTATAGAGGCGCGATAGAAAATGGTCAACCTCTACAGCTACATATTTATTTCTTTAAATTTCCTTTTCTATATTTCTTTACTATTATTCTATTTTTTGATAAATAAAGAAAATGATAAATAACGAAATTCACAGATTCCGTACAATAAAAAGTAATAGAAACGATACTAACACGATTGATAATATAGAAAAAAAAATCATATCTGCACCATACGTGCCTGAGACAAGTGAAAGATTACAGAGAATATTAGGCCCCTTCAACTTATATTAAGGCCAAAAATCAACGAACACAATCAAGAATTTCCTAGTAAAACCTAATGACATAGTAAAAGGTATAGATAAATGCAATGTAGTATATAAAATAGATTGTAATGAATGCATTAGTGAATATATAGGAGAAAGTTAGAAACAGGAAGGAACTTACACTCAAGAATTGATGAACATAAAAAAAAAGTTAGAATTGGGAAAGAAAATAGTTTGGTTTACCAACACTTACGAGACACTGCATGGACACACTTTCAATTTCACAGACGCCAAAGTTTTACATCAAAATCAAAATGTTTGGCACCGTAGAAGATTAGAATCATTCTATACACTGCATCATCAAAATTCAATTAATAGAGCATAATTATGATGTAACACCTGCATTGATACCCATTGTTAATAAATGCCGTAACTGATTTATAACACATCTATAGTTTGAAGAGTCAACTGGAAACTTTGAAACATTATAAAATAAATTGAAAATAGATGTGTGAACATAAGTATTTTCGAAATAAAAAATAAAATAATAATAAAGAAATATAGAAAATGAAATTTAAAGAAATAGATATATAACTATAGAGGTTGACCTTTTTCTATCGCGGCTCTATGGTTTGAAGAATCAAAATAAAAATGAAATATAAAAAATGAAATTTGAAGAAAATCTATAGAAATAGATATACAGGGTGGCGCAAAAAAAAAGGAAACCCATTTTCAAATTAGTTTATTTCACAAACTATCAAAGCTAGAAATTTTCTAAAAACACTATTTTCTTTGTTTACTTTTTCTGCATCTATTCTAAAAATCTGTTAAGAGTTACGACAAAAATTGAACATCCTGCAGCGAATTAAAAAAAGGTACCTAAAAATGGCTTGCGCGAGCACAAAATAAGCAAAAAAAAAATCATAATAGGAATAATTTATTTTCATATGGTAGTAATAAAAATTAAATCCTAGAATTTTTCATTCAATTAACTTTTTGGTTATCGACTCTTCTATTCATGGAAATACATCTTCATCACCAATCACGATATCTTCTACAAAATGTGCACTTTTTTGCAGAAACCATTTTGCAAAATTTAGACGGTGCGGTGAATCAGTTCTAAGATTTCGATCCTTACGTGCATCTTGAAAGGGTGATATCTCAAATCGTGTTTAACAATTTAGTGAAATGTGTCTTAAATGATATCTAATTCTTCCCATCTGATTTAAATTTTTGTATTCTCAATACGCTGTTCATGAAAAAGATTAATGTTTTCATCTGTTCATTCTTTTCTCCTGTGACTTGATCACTTTTTGTTCAAATTTAAAGTGGTTTCTACAGTTTTGAACTTATTAACATTTGTCAATGTGGTTTTACAGTTGGTTTAAATCTTTCTGGAAAGCAATGTTCAAAATGAGGTTGAACCTGCGTAAAACTTAGTGTTTAAGAAAATTGTCACAACAAAAACTGTGTTCTTTTGAAAGCTGCATTTTGAGGGTATCGAATAGGATATAAAATTTAAGGGCGATATGATTTTATAAAGATATTAATTTTACCTTCAAAAAACAACTTTCATATGGTAATTAATTGTTTTATTTTCTCTTATTTGTTACAAAAAATAGTAGAATTTAATGTTTATAAATCCATATAAAATGAAGTATACCTCTTATGATTTTTTTTCATATACTGCGTGCTCGCGCAAGCCATTTTTAGGTACCTTTTTTTTAATTCGCTGCAGGATGAGGTACAAAAAAATAAACAGAAAGAACTAGACATATAGTTATAGAGGTTGACCGGTTTTTATCGCACCTCTATAGCTTGTTACAAAAATAAAGAAAGTAGAATTTTTCTAGAAAAAGAATTTTGTCAACAGTAGCTATGGGTAGCATCAAATTTTCAAATTTTGGTTTCATATTTCGATTTTTAATAGATCAATTAAACAATAAGATAGATAGCTGAAATAGAAAGACGGTATCCAACATACAACTATTGGTCATAAAATTCATTGTCAGGTCCAGGTTTTCCACCTTTCTCCTGATGATGAATAGAAATCTCTCTATTCGAATGCTGGAAATCTGATAAAACCTTCAACGTTGAGTTTAAATAACCTCATATCAATACTTAAACTGGTACAACTGGAGGCTTTTACATCGCCCTCCATATCTAAGTTTCAACGGCAAGTATTAAAATACAGGGTGTCCCAGAAAAAAGGAAACCCATTTTCAAATTAGTTTATTTTAGAAAATATTAAAACTATAAGAATTCTGAAAACACTGTTTTATACGTTTACACTTTCTGCATCCCTTGTGAAAAATTAATAATGTTACAACAAAAATTAAAAATGCTGCAGCGAATTTAGCAAAAGGAAAAAAAAAAGTCCTTGTGCGGGCACGATATATTTCTTAAACATCCGGTAGTATTAAAAATTAAATCCTAAGGTTTATTACAAATGAGAGACAAATTAAAGAGATTTATTAACATTGGAACCGCAATACTTATTTCCAAGGTGTAAGGTTAATTTCCCTCGACATGTCCTCCATTTCTTTCTACACATAATTGCAGCCTTTTTCTCATTCCAGCAAAAACTCTTTTAACTAAATCCGGATTTTCTTTTAGTAAATTAACTTCGTTTACAATTCTCTCTCTCAAATCATCTGTGTTTTCTGGAGGAGAAAAGTACACTTTGCTCTTGAGGTGTCCCCAAAGGAAAAAATCGCACGGTGTCAAGTACGGCGATCTGGGCGGCCACTCAATTGGATGGTTCAGTGCAATAATGCGATCGTTGAAATTATCATGTACCAATTCTTGAACTGCACGACTTCTATGTGCTGGAGCACCATCCTGAATCCACCATAGCCTATTAAATCTGTTTGGGTAAATTTGATTCAGCTCAGGAATTATTCTTTCTGTAATTAGGTTTAAGTATTTATCTCCATTCATATTATTTTCGTAGAAGATAGGGCCCACAAGTCGTCCGTTTCCACACATTCCCATCCATACAGAAACTTTCTCCCTGCACATTGTTACGTCGAAGTTGAAATTTGGAGGATTATTTCTGGGTGCATACTGGCGAATGTTATAATTATTGACTCTTCCATTCATATGAAATGCTGCTTCATCACCAATCACGATGTCTTCTACGAAGCGAGCATTTTTTTGCAGAAACCAATTTGAAAAATTTAGGCGGCGAGGTAAATCCGGTTCTAATAGTTCATGCCATACATGAATCTTGTAAGCATGATACCTTACATCGTTTTTAACAATCCGGTTAAATGTGCTTTTACTGATGTCCAACCCGTTCCTTCTCGTTGATATTTTTGAATTCTCAATTAGCTTTTCACGAACACGATTAATGTTTTCCCTTGTTCGTTCTGTTCTCCTACAACCCGATCGCTCTCTGTTTAAATTCGAAGTTGTTCCTTCAGTTTTGAACTTATTAACATTTGTCCATATGGTCTTCTTAGTTGGCGAAGCTCTTTCCGGAAAGCGTTGTTCAAAATCTTGTTGAACCAGTTTAAAGCTTCCAGTTCTTAAATAACTTGTCACCACAAAAACTCGTTGTTCTTTTGAGAGTTGCATTTTGGGGTTTTGAAATATGCAATAAAAATTACCGTGTTAAAATTAAAAATTCCTGATTTTATTATAGGTATCCATTGTATCATGAATACAAACTAACAAATTTTGTTTTGTTTGTTGGTATCATCAACGGACCAAAAATGAGGACTTCCTCGCGCAAGCACTTTTTTTTCCTTCTGCTAAATTCGCTGCAGCATTTTTAATTTTTGTTGTAACATTATTAATTTTTCACAAGGGATGCAGAAAGTGTAAACGTATAAAACAGTGTTTTCAGAATTCTTATAGTTTTAATATTTTCTAAAATAAACTAATTTTAAAATGGGTTTCCTTTTTTCTGGGACACCCTGTATACGTAGTACATGTAATATATAAGGAATATACTATACAGATCAGAAACAGTAAATGGCAAGATAATTTACCCTATGAAAATGGAGTGATTGTTACTCTGATCAATGGCACTATTAGCAAGAAATCTAGAGAATTTTAAAAAGTGAAAATTGTTCAGTTTCGATAATGTAGACCAAACTTCAACTACCTTCGTCCCCACGACAAATCTCATATTACCAATAATACAATTGTGACCATCAAAATAGCTTTTCAAAATAATAGAAAAGGCAGCTGCAGAACATAAACAAAACGCAATTGAACATAAACATATTTAGAGTATTTATAAATATTATGCCTAAATTGTGTTGTTTGAAGTTATTAAACTATAATCTCATACCTATATATGTATTATCATTATATTAACGTACATCACAAGTTAAAATCAATTAAACGTACCCCTATATGTATTAGTGATGTTATATCTGAAATAAATGGCAAATGTACCTTTCCAGTTCCCCAAACACAACGGTGTTAACATAACCTATCGGAAAATCAATTGCGCTATATCTCTAAAACGAAGAGTTTTCACCACAAATGGTATTCCTGAAAAACGTCTTAAAATGGCTATAAGGGGACCGACCATGAAAAATCTCTAAATTGTATCATTTATTTTTTATTTCATAAATAGGTACCTAACAACCTTATAAATGATTGTACAAAAAATCAGAACTCTAGAGTGTGCTTGTGTGACGCTATGCCCCTGGGGAGAGGG
>CANNZV010003373.1:15324-80615 GCA_947561585.1 Caprella mutica
GAACCGAGGCTCCATTAATAATTGAAAAAAACATAGTCGGTCCCCCAATAACTTCGAATGCCATTTTGAGGCACTTCAAAATAGCTACAAATTTGGGTACTCAAACATCTAAGGCTTGATTTTGGTTGAAGCTACGGCATTGCAGTTTTTACATTCGAGTCTCCAGGAAATTATTTCAAATTATTTTTTAGAAATATTGAATTGAAAAAAAATTTCAATATTTTGAAAAATAATTGGAAATTCGAACAAAACTCGACTATAATTCTAGACCATCCTCTGGAGAATCGAATGCAAAAACCACAATGCCGTAGCTTCAACCAAAATCAAGCCTTAGGCGTTTTGAAAAAGGGTCGAAAAACCGTTCAAAATTCGAATAACTCGTTTTCTATGGGTTGATGAACATAAACGATAGGGAATTCAATTTTACATATGGGTACCTACGAAGTTTCAGAACTGTTGCTTCATTAATAAAAAAGTTTTTCCATGGTCGGTTAGTGTCAAATTATCAAAAATTTTGATAAAGATAGAAATATTTAAAAATGAACGTGGCGTTCGCATTTTCTTCCCGTATGTTACTCCACTTTTGGTGCAGACGTATCATTAATTTGATCCTTAGCAGATCGTAAATAATGAACTTTTCCTGTTTCTTTTTTCTTTTGATAGCTACTAGTTTCTTTTTCAAATTGTTTCCTGTGAAAACAAACTGAACTCCAGTTACCTAATTTGTTGCAGTGGTTGCAAGTAGAATCTTTGGCTGGGCATTTTGATTTTTGGTACACGCATTGTTAGGAAAAGAATGAATACCATATCGAAGGCTCATCTCAGCAATTGCCTTTTCATCAAAATATTAATAGTAATGCATCAGTAATTATGTCTCTGACTGCGCTACTGAGGAGCTGAACCTCTATTATAAGAAAAAGAACATTTATCTGCGCAGAGCTTCTCTTCTGTTTGATTTCTAGTATGGAAGTACTATTAGGATTTTCAGTGACGTGGCACTTGAAATCTGAGCGTGTGCAGATAGTTTGGCAGTTACTTACTTCGATTTTAATTATGAGCCACTATTAGAATATGTGTCTATTGAGATACTTATAAGTTGATTAAATAACTGCGATAATCGAATGCTGTAGCTTCGTGCAATGAGCCTAATGAATTAATGTTTCCCGAATGATTTCTACAAATCTACACTACTTTCCATCTCATGATATTATCCAGTCTACAATATATTAATGATAAAACTGCTCAAAAAGCACACAGTATTCCCGTACCATAGTAAATAAATAGAGAAGTGTACTAAGTTTCAAATTCATTGACGGTGAACTTGATTCCGGTCTTTAGAAACGATGTAAACGAATGACGTCACACAAAATCAGACGAAGTAATGTCAAAATGAGAATTATATAGGTGCGGCAAGTAATTAGATACAATATGTCACTAAACAATATGTTTGGTTAGCTGCTAGTACCTAGATAACTTTTATATATTTTATATATTTTATTTATTTTATATATATATATTTAAATTTAAGTTGGCTTATGGGCAAACTTGTAAAATGTAAGTTGGCACATAGTAACCTATTGTATTTACAATAAAGCACTCAAATGACTGTTATCTAATATATAAACCTGATTGCCTCTAGTTAAAGGTTATTTTAAACACATTTTGACGAATGACAATTTCAACAAAAATTCTTATTTAGTCAGATAAATGCGAATGTGCCTTATATCCTTCAGTCACCTTTATACTCTACTGCATGGAGAGTTTGAAGACTATTAAATTGAATATTATAAGTGAATGGAGTTTAAAACGTGATAAAAACAAAGTTTATTTTGAAATTTCTTGTGAGACGTCACTCGTTTTAATCGATGTCACGTCCATGTAGTATTTTCGGTTCTAGTTAAATTGCTCGAAAACAATTGCTCGAAAACATTTGCTCGAATGAACAATTGCTCGAAAGAACAATTGCTCGAAAGACAATTGCTTGAAGCCATCTCGTATACGTAACATGTGACTTGGAATTATGTGTTGAATCAGTACTATTACTGTTTTTTTTATAATAATACCCGAATATTTTTGTAGATTTATTAAAACTCAGCTTTAACTTTGAGTTATTTCACATATTGAGATACCACATACAGATAGGCTAGTAATAAATTAATTTCTTGTTTTATGATAAAAAAACATGAATAGTAGTGATTCACCACATGATTCCAATTCACATGTTACATACGAGATGACACAAACGGTCTCTAGAAAAAAAATTATGCAGAATGAGTATTAATTAAAATCATTTATAATTATCAATTACTAAAAAGAAATAAGGATTGTTAGGTGCAGGCAGCTCCACTTCATGAATAACTGACTTTTATAAAATCGAAAACTGTGCAATTTTATAATTCGAGCAATTTGATAATTCGAGCAATTGTTCGTTCGATCAATTGTTTTTCGAGCCATTGTTTTCGAGCAATTGTTTTTCGAGCCATTGTTTTCGAGCAATTGTTTTTCGAGCAATTGTTTTCGAGCAAGTTACCGGTTACCAGTATTTTCGGATGTTCCAATATTGTACTTAGCATACTTTACTATTTATTTACTATGGACTAGTTAATTATTAAACTAGTTTATGAATAATTATTATATTACTCAGAAATAATAAAAAATTCTTAAATTGTTTAAATTGCTTTAAATTAGATAAGTTGATTAAAATTGATACAAAATGATTGATTAAAATTGTTAAATTGGTTAAATTGGTTAAAATTGTTAAATTGGTTAAACTGGTTAAAATTGTTAAATTGGTTAAATTGGTTAAAATTGTTAAATTGGTTAAATTGGTTAAAATTGTTAAATTGGTTAAATTGGTTAAAATTGTTAAATTGGTTGAATTGGTTAAAATGGTTAAATTGGTTAATATTGTTAAATTGGTTAAATTGGTTATAATGGTTAAATTGGTTAATATTGTTAAATTGGTTAATATTGTTAAATTGGTTAATATTGTTAAATTGGTTAAAATTGATAAATTGGTTAAAATTGTTAGATTGGTTACAATTGTTAAATTAGATAAATTGATTAAAATTGATACAAAATGATTGATTAAAATTGTAAAATTGGTTAAAATTGTTAAATTGGTTAAATTGGTTAAAATTGTTAAATTGGTTAAATTGGTTAAAATTGTTAAATTGGTTAAATTGGTTAAAATTGTTAAATTGGTTAAATTGGTTAAAATTGTTAAATTGGTTAAATTGGTTAAAATGGTTAAATTGGTTAATATTGTTAAATTGGTTAAATTGGTTATTATGGTTAAATTGGTTAATATTGTTAAATTGGTTAATATTGTTAAATTGGTTAAAATTGATAAATTGGTTAAAATTGTTAAATTGGTTAAATTGGTTAAATTAGATAAATT
Organism: Caprella mutica; assembly: GCA_947561585.1. Taxonomy (NCBI): domain Eukaryota; kingdom Metazoa; phylum Arthropoda; class Malacostraca; order Amphipoda; family Caprellidae; genus Caprella; species Caprella mutica. Next base: position 18,725 of record CANNZV010003373.1, read on the forward strand.
GATTAAAATTGATACAAAATGATTGATTAAAATTGTAAAATTGGTTAAAATTGTTAAATTGGTTAAATTGGTTAAAATTGTTAAATTGGTTAAATTGGTTAAAATTGTTAAATTGGTTAAATTGGTTAAAATGGTTAAATTGGTTAATATTGTTAAATTGGTTAAATTGGTTATAATGGTTAAAATGGTTAATATTGTTAAATTGGTTAATATTGTTAAATTGGTTAATATTGTTAAATTGGTTAAAATTGTCAAATTTGGTAAAATTGTTAAATTGGTTAAAATTGTTAAATTGGTTAAAATTGTTAAATTGATTACAATTGTTAAATTGGTTAAAATTGTTAAATTGGTTAAAATTGTTAAATTGGTTAAAATTGTCAAATTGGTTAAAATTGTCAAATTTGGTAAAATTATTAAATTGGTTAAAATTGTTAAATTGGTTAAAATTGTTAAATTGGTTAAAATTGTCAAATTGGTTAAAATTGTCAAATTGGTTAAAATTGTCAAATTGGTTGAAATTGTTAATTAGGTTGGTTAGTTAAAATCATTATATAGGTTGGTTGGTTGGTTGGTTAATTGGTTGGTTGGTTAAAATTGTTAGGTTGATTGGTTGGTTGGATGGTTAAAATTGTTAGGTTGGTTGGTTAAAATTGTTAGGTTTGTTGGTTAAAATTGTTAAATTTACGTAAATAATTTTCAGGCTAGCCAATCTGTCCCACACTGTTTTGGTCTTCAGCTCTGAAGTCCTGGACACCGACTGCCAATAATCATCTAATACATTTGAAGTTCCATTTACTTTTTTTTTTAATTCCCACATTTGTTTATAATATTTACAATTATTGTACACGCATCAACAGGAATAACAATAAAAATATCAAAGTGAATAATATATTTCTTCTACAGTTACCCATCAAAGTCTTTGAGTGTTCAGTACTAATCAGTTGCAGGTAATCTTTGCAATGAATCTGAAGATAGTCTTGTTCTGTTCAACACAATCCAGAATTATACTTTTTGTGGTCCTTCCATTGGATCAAACCAATATTATTGTACATAGAAAATGTTGGCCTAATTAAAACTATTTGTATAAACATTGATTGCAATTTACTTTATTTACTGTTAAGTTAATGTACTTTTTAATAAAAAAAGGCCCCCTGCCAGTTGGGAATTAATATTGCCCTATTTGAAAATTAAGATTAATTCTAAATAAGAAAGAAACTGTAAACTCTGAGAATCATAAATTGATATAATATAATAATCATATTAAGCAATACTTATTTGTGGAAGATATATTCATTTATAATTAGTATAATGAACTATATACAATTGCCAATTATGTATCTGTTAATATAGAATATGGTAACAAAATCCACCCCAAGAGGCGCAACTCCGTCTCACTTTTTCCAATTTGGTAGAATGCAGCTTGGCTCCGCAATAACAATTTAGGAAATTACCACAGGTCAGCTTCATAATTCATTGCCTGATATCTTGTTGGGAATTATGAGAAAAACTTTGCAAATTTTAAATTCAATTTACTTTTCTTCTATTCTATACAATGGTGTAAGTGTAGGTTACGAGTTATCAATCGGTTTCAAGTTTTCAGTCACACAAGAAGAAAGCATATTATTTATATTACATAATAAGCATTGAGTCAAAATTCTCTCATCAATAAATTATATATGATTGAGAGCATTGTCAGAATTGCAATATCAATTTGGATTGGAAGATTTAGTCTGGAACAAACCTAACTGAAAGCCCCCTATCTACCTACCTATCTCTGTACGGTACATGGGAAAACTGCCGAAGCGGAAAACTACCAGTCACTTATTGGCAATTTCTGCATATTTCTTACTCTTTCTGAAATATCATTTGGTTATAAACACATTCTAAGAACATTTTAATTCATGAAAAACGGCGTTAGCCTTTCGTTGACAGATTAAGGAGACAATCTTTTTTTACAGTTATGACTAAAGTATATAGATTATTGGATTACTTAATATTCAATGGGAAATAGTATTTCAATAAAGCTACTTTATTAAACACGCAGTAAATCAAACTTCAAAACACACGAAAAAATTATAATGACCATTTTTAACTTATTTGTTAAGTCACGTACATTTTAAAAACATGAAAAGGCTATATTTAAAAATATCTATTTATGATTTTATATATTAATAAGATGTACAATTTATATCTTGTATATCATAAATTAAGTAAATGCTTAAATCACAATTATATGTATGTTCGATATTTATTACATTTACAATTTTATTCTCCATAAAATTGAAACATTCATTTTTACTATTTCCTTTTGTATGTAAAAAGTATCATTAATCAATATGCAATCAAATTGTCAGAGAATTAGGTAGGTAATAGCAGTTTGATAATGCATAAGCTTAATATTCGCTTGTACTCATTATAAAACAAATTCAATCGATGTTTATGAAATATCTAAATATTTCATAAACATCGATCGAATTCGTTTTATAATGTGTACAAGCGAATATTAAGCTTATGCGTAGTGTAAACGAAGAAATTGTATCTGTCCCTAACTCAATTATTTCTTTGTTTATTCTTCTTATAGTATTTTCTAAGAAAGGTATTAGTTTTTAATTTATATAATGTATTTGATTTTTTTATTGTAATACTTATATAATAATATATTGTATATATTTTTCTAATCAATTTGTATACATTGGGATATATTTTGTTTTGTACAATACTACTACTTAGTATTAAAATATTAGTACTTCTACTTATTAGTAAAGTACTACTTTGTATAGCTACTAAAAGTAGTAAAAATGTTTGTTCCCTTAAATTTGAAGGGATAGTAAAGTCAAAATCAAACAATCGTCAAATTGGTTTTAAATCGATTCAGAATATTTAATTATGAAATATTTAAATGCTCATTTAATTTTAGAATTTTCATATAAAAATTATACAGTAAAATTAGCGACACCGAGCGGAAGCATTTGCACTCATTAGTATGTACGTGAGTATGTTTGTTGTTTTTTATATCAATTTTTTATGCACTAATTAAGTTTTGTTTGCGTCAGAATAGTGAAAAGATTAAGCGAATTGGTAGACAAGAAGGCATAGTTTTAAAAATATAGCCAACTTATTTCAGTTGGCTTGTTTCCGAGAAAGAAATTAATTATATATAAAATGACATATCTCCATTATTAGATTTTATTTAACATTGAAATTTCACACGATATACTTTATTCTTACTAAGCAACCGTTTGACATCAAAATTATTAAAACAAAAAATGACTGTACTGCCCCTGTAACTCCTTTTTACTAAGAGCAAACGTCGTTTTTCTATAAATTAAAATGTTATTACTGACTAAATTCATTAAATTCAGTAAGTGACTGGTAGTTTTCCACATGGCAGTTTTCTGCTTCGGCAGTTTTCCGCCTGGCAAATTTCTGGACACCCTCTGTACCTACCTAATATGCATTAACTACTAGCCGGTAGCAAAATCAAATCAGGTTAGTTACTTATAGTTCATTATGTAAGTAGTAATTAGTTCATTAAAATATAAATAAATTATAAATTGTGTCTATTTAAACTATGTTGGTAAATAAATTAAGTTAAAATATAAATGATAAATATATCAAATAATATAAATTCAAATAGTAATTCATTCACTTTAATAGTATAAAAATTAATAGTGAACCTGTCTTCAACGTTACTAGTTTCTGTTTTCAATCGTAATCTTATTTAATTTGATTCATAGATAATTTTAATAAATAATTTATTTATTAACAATGGGAGTTTGTTGAGCAATAAAAATATTGAATATTCTAACATTATTTTAAAATGGGGCATGGAAGCGGATTGTTTTAACTCTTTTTAGAATAATATTTGGTAAATCCCTATATTACTGCAAGTTGCATTAATATGGGAAGGGAGGTAAATAAATTATTTAATTAATTTATGGAATGTGTAGAAAAGAAACAGAAACACTTAATGATATTATTAATAAATATTTTGTTTTCGACTTTTCATTAATAAATTTTGATTTACATATTTGTATCTGTACTATACTCATTGAATGTACTAATAAATTTAGCTAGTTCAGATTTAAATTTTAATAAAATTCGTGGACACTTTAAAATGGAACAACACAGCTGCACTATTTGTGAAGATGGCATCTTTGTAAGGAATATATTGAGTTGGTACAGACTCAAAATTCATGTTCATGGATATGATATTTATCATATTTGATATGATATTTAAATTATCATGTACTTTTTTTTTAATTTTATATGTATTTTATCCACAATATATTGTATCAGCTTATACTAAAAGTAAATTAATAGCGGGTACTAAATTACCATTGGTAACGCAAATGCGTTTCTCAACGCCGCGTTAGAAATACTGCTCATGGCAAGAAAGTTTAGCTGCAATTAATTTTAACGGAGCAATTCACACTTACTTACAAAAATTGCAGCAATTTTTCTAACGCAAGTGTGAATGGCTCCGTTAAAATCAATTGCAGCTAAACTTTTTGCCATGAGCAGTATTTCTAACGCGGCGTTGAGAAACGCAAGTGTGAAGGGGGCCTAAGTTATGATTCCTATTTTTATAATAATGCAAGTTGCACTAATATAGAAATGATGTCATGCCCCCCCAACCCCCCCCCCCCCACTAATCCTATATTACTGCAACGTTGCAGTAATCTAGGGATTTATCAGATATTTTAGTATTTTTTCCATTCATTTTGCCCAAAATTTGAAATAATTTTTTTTCCACCATATGTACTTGAAATTAAAATTATTTCAAAATTAGTGAAAAGAATGGGAACTTTGCAAATATATAAATTGATATATCAAAATAATCACAATAATTGCGGAAAAAAATGTTAATTTAGCTATAATAAAAATGAAGAGCAATATATTTGATAATTAGTATATTAACTTGTCAGTAATTATATCAAATTTTAATCAATGTTTATTCCAATAGTTAAAATTGGAAAAACATTTTCTCTGTCGAATAACATTTGATTTGACCCAACCACAAAAGTATATTAGAGGGTAGGTTTTTCGGACTGAAAATCATTGATTCATTCCAAAGAACACATGCGAGTAATCAGTTCATAACATAATCTATCGGGTAAATTATGGATTATCGAGCGTTTCCACATTTTCGATAATTTTATAAAATATAATATTTAATATTATATACACAATTTTATTTAAAATAATATTCATTACATTATTTCAAAATCCAAGAAGAATGATTACAAATTTATCTGTGTATATAATATATTTCTTCTACAGTTACCCATCAAAGTCTTAGAGTGTTCAGTACTAATTACCTACATGTCTTTCCTATGAATCAGAATGTCTTTAGGTTATTTAAAAATTAAAATCAATGATATCATAACTATATATTTATGTGGTCTTTCCAATGGTTTAAATCTAAGTTACTGTACAGAGAAAATGCTATCCATATTAAAACTTTTGAAATAAACATTAATTACAATTTGCTATATTTACTGATGAGTTATTATATTATTTGGTAATCAAGTATTGCTCTCTATACTTAATATAAAAGAAATATCTTCCAACAATCAATTTTATAATACTAATTTATATTAAATTTTGAGTGTGCAATCACTTTTTCTATGGTATGAAAGTGAGTTTTAAATGCTTTCTGTATAAACTTTCTGAACACATTTCCTGCGACAGCTCTAACTGTCATAATTTCAGTTTAATTTGGACAGAAAAATAATAATTTTTATTAGTTGACTTTTCCATATTTTATGTACAATATATCCTTCTTTAGGGTATAAATGTACACCTTCAAAATAAATATTAGTTGAAGAGAAAAGCTTTGATCTTCTATTCTAAGATAAAAAATGTGGTAAATTATTGAAAAAGTGAAACTGTGCGATAACTCGTTATTTACACTACACTATAAAATGAGCAGGACAAAGAACTGAGCCCTGTGACATAGATTTACTTTATTGATTTATATATACTTTTATATATAATAAATTCAAAGACAATTGTAGAGTGATGGAATTTTCAATATAATTAATTACAATACTTAAAAAAAAAATCTTTGACATTTTTTTATTCTTCCACTAAATTCTTTATAAATTAAGACATCCCATAAATTGTTTTCCTATCCCATAAATTGTTTTCCTATCCCATAAATTATTTTCCCATCCCATAAATTGTTTTCCCATCCCATAAATTATTTTCCTATCCCATAAATTGTTTTCCCATCCCATAAAATGTTTTCCTATCCCATAAATTGTTTTCCCATCCCATAAAATGTTTTCCCATCCCATAAATTGTTTTCCCATCCCATAAATTATTTTCCCATCCCATAAATTATTTTCCCACCCCATAAATTACTAGTTACGTTTCCCTAAAATCAAACCTGCAAATTACAACAGTTCCCTTCATCAATCAGCTGTTTGACTGTCATTTGTTTTACCTCAAATTACAGTCAAGTTACATTGAAATAATAACTCCGAGTTAATTATCTAAACTGCCGATAACATTTTTCTGAGTGAGAAGAGAGTGTCAAGAATTATTATATAGAGGAGGTTATGAAATCATCAGAGTTTGTAATGGAAACATGACAAGTAAAAAGATGTTATGTAGGAGGGTAAGTTCCATTTTTCAATTATATGAAATAAAAAACTATATTATAATATGAATATCGAGTAAGTCATAACTATCATAGAGTAATTTAACCTTCAGATAACTCGGAACTACAACTATTTAAAAATTAATTAATTTCATTTAATTCAAATTTAAAATCAAATTGTTATCTCTTAAATGATATATATTGATACCATGAAATAGTTCGATAATTGGTTTATTGGACGAATATTCCGTGGATAAATTTCTCCAGAAGCACCTATTTGCAACGGTACTTTCTGGCACATATCCAATTCACTTTTTAACTTCAAAATCACCCAAAGACACACAACATATAATAATTAGAATATTAGTAATTCTGCAGTTATATTTGGTAAATCTTTTTGGGTCACCCTATATATTCTAATTGTGTTTGTGTTTCGAATTCAGAAAAAGTCTTTAACTCGGTATAATAGATAGGGGTTATAAAAATTATATATAATGATGTAAAGGCTATTATTTATTATGTTAATAAATTGAATGAAAATTCAAATTAAATAGGAAATAACTTCAGTAGCATATAAAAGTAAAGTAAAAAATTAGTAGAATAACAAAATTAAAAAAATAATGATATAAATATAATTTTTTTTATAATTACAAAGTGATATTATCATTATTTTATTCACGAATAATTTTTAACTAACAAATTACAAAGGTACTTTTGGTACACCCTGTATTATCAACAAAGGAATATTTATAGTATCTCCTTTATATGATAATGAACCTGATTAAATTTAGTAATGTAAGAATCATTCAATAATTAAATAACGACAATAATAATATCCCAATGTATTAATTGATGAATGAAGATCAATTTTCTTATAGAGTACGAAAATGATGTCAGCAGTAAGGGGAAAATATATGAAGAAGCTATAAAAAAAGCACCAAGCTATAAATAAAAGCTGCAATAGAGCAAAAAGACGGCTTATATAGAAGTAGCCTATAGGGCAACGAGGGATTTTCTCGGCAATAGGGATTTAAAACCCCTCTATATTACGATAATCAGTCCATCAGACCCCTGGCTTCTCCTCGATACTTGAAATCCAATAAAAGCTAAATTATCCTTGAAAAACCTGCATGAGTTAAACACCTATATGCTTTTATGGTCTGTAATTAGGAAATTAGATATGTTAAAATTATGTCCTCCTTTAAGTATTGCCAATGCTTGATTGCATAGATCCAAGGACACCAATCTACTATATAAACTGACCTGCATTTTCTGTGCTTGTTATTAAGGTGGTAGCACCTGCTATAGCAAAGTGCTTGGAATTGAATTTATTATATTTTCATTTAAAATTTTTGAAAACTCATCTGAATTTAATATATTTATCGTCACTTCATGGAGTAATTTATTAATGTTACCGACATAGAGGAAGGCCACAGTAGGTACTAGACACTCACAGTACTCAGAAAGTGGGTGTTAACATAGGTCAGTAACGGGTCAATTTGAAATTACTAAAGGTCAGATTGGTTCATGACCTGTGTATTAAGCCCTTTCTTATAGCATTATAAGTGTCCAACTTTACACGTCACTCCTATATTTATTATTTTTTTCGTAAATAGCGTCTTGAATACAATGTATATTAATATATATGTTAAGCAGGTTATTTGAAATATTTTATAGTATATCGAAAGATATACTATATGATTTCATTTATGTTCACTAATTATCTCTCAATTCACACAGGTAAATAGATTGTGACTTTTCGTTCAAATTCTTTGGCAAAATTTATAGTCTACAAAGTAAAATTTTATACTTTCAAACGCAAAAGATGTGTGCCGATGTTGGAAGATACCTATTACTAATAGGTGAGTATGGAATAATAGTGATTAACACATTGCGTTGGGTTTATTGGTCACTTGTATTGTCTGTGTACTGGAGATGATTAACAAGTGGAACTTTCATGAGATTTTGTATTAGTTAAATAAATATTAATTCACTGGAAACTGAAAGTTAAAAATTTGTTTTTCTTATACACTGTAAAGTGAATACGTATACAAATGTACATAAAACTTGTCAGACAAAAAAATCATATTAGACATGTTAGATACTGAAAATTGATTTCTTATCATTCAAAAAGAAATATACCCCACTATATAATTCATCAACAGGTTTTCTACTCACTTTACTCCAAAATTGTCGATCAGCACCAGCTAATTTCTCATCTGAATTTGAGAAATCTTGCACAGTCAAAATTGCAAATGGCGTCAATTTAGAAAGGTTCGTCAGCAAGAGGACTGGATTTGAGATTTTGATGATGGACAGAAAAGGACCCATGGTTAATGTTGACCTAACTGTTGGTAAGTTGTAACAAATCAGACATAATGAGTAGTAAGTAAACGAACATTTTCGTAAACGTGATGTCGTACTTTACAAAGCTTAGGCAACCAATTAAAATCATAATTCGGAGGATTAGTAGCTCAAACCATACAATATGTTGATCTATTTTTATACTTACAATACCTAATTAGTTTATATATAAATTATTCCAATAAGTTTTTATGTAAATTCAGCAACTGAACCAGCGGGTGTCTACGGCATCCACTACGTGCTCAACCCAATGATACTCCATCTTGGAACTGAAGACCGTCCTGCCTATGGATCTCTGAATCCCTTCGTTAATAAGTTACTGACTACTGAATACTCATATGTAGCAGGTAGGTAAATGATACAATAATAGGAATAAAGTTTTGTATTCTTTATTGGATTTATAAAGTCAAAAAGAGTACGTTTCCATTTATCACATCAATTTTTGGTAACATGTTGTGACTATTTATGTTCTATAGATAATCAGCATAAATGAATTATTTGCAGCCCAAGAAGCATCTACCTACAGCGCTGAAGTAATTGGATCGGATGGATTCTTGATATTCCTAGATGGTTTCATGGATCAGATAGTTCACCCTGTATTCACGGTAAGATGTGTCTATATAATAGATCTTTAAACCAATAAAATTTTCTATATTCTTTTAATGTATTTTACATGGACAGCTGATTTCACATTCTAATAATAATATAACTGCAGTTTGCCAATATTGTTCATTATAAATACTTTACACTTTTTTTCAAGAAGACAAACTTAAAGGTCCTCTCCACTCTTAATTAAAAAATTCTGAATTGCCTCAAATTTGTAGAGCCAAGATTATTATGATTATATAACATAAAACAGTTAACAGAAAAGAAATCGATCAAGTATTCTGTTTACAATTAATTATATAAGAAATATTCACATTCAAATAAATTGTTTTAAAATCAACAGTTATATAACAGTTCTCTAGTGTTATATATGAAAGTAATTAGTAAGTATTACCTAATTAGGTACTTGGATTCTTTATATGGATCCATTGTCTTGGAATCAGCTTTGCTATTGTTCCGAATTTGTCAGATCTTGTTAGCTTATCGGATGTTCAGCCTTTTTATTTTTCTTGAACTTTTCAAAGTGTAGAAAAAAGAACGGAAAAAATCTTAAATTACATATTGCCAATATTGAACCAAATTTGATACGATTTGCGGTTTTATAATAAGTGACCTTAGTTCTAATGAATATAGAAATAAAAAATATGAGTGGAAGGGACCTTTAATACAAAGTCGATTCAATATATTGTAACTATCGCACTTGCTTGCATGATACCTACTTACAAAATTACTTTTCTCAGGAATCTGCTTTCAAGACAGATGTTCATCATATTACCGGTGAAGGAGAAGATTCAGGAATAGCGTATAATTCAATATCTGAAATTAAATCCATCCCTACATTACTGATGAACAGTCTGGTGAATTCTGAACTATATTCAGAAAAAAGTGGATACATGGTCAACATTGATGAAACGCTAAAGCATATGACAGAGTTGACCGTATTAGACGTGAGTACTTGATATTCTAAGGTTTATCCTGATTGGTTAATTTGATTGATGGGATTAAATTGCGAAGAATATTCAACTTGAAAGGGGAACTGCTTGAATAACACCACAATAATAACAGAATATGGTAGTCTTATTTAAGGTATTACTGAGTAGATTATCAGATGATGGAAAGGTTGACCAACATAGACGGAGACGGAGCTAGTCTTACGTACTGTAGAGAATCGATTGAACTTAGCGACTACCTCTAAGTTACTCAACCGCTGGGCATAAACAAGAGTCGTTTTATAGTGTAGCACCTATATATTAATACGATAGCACGTGTGTTAGTGTATGTCACTTAATATACAGGATGACCCACAAATAATTGAACACAATTTTGTATTATTTTAAATATTGTATTTATTAATAGAGAATTAAAATAAAAGAAAAATTAATTGTTTTCATATATCCATTCTCCCACCGATATTGCTTAAGATTGTATGTGTGCAACACCAAAGATCACTCTTCACTTTTTTGAATTAATGTAACTTAAAACTACAGAGGTGAATTTGGGTCTTTAATAGGTTTCTTCACACATGTCAGGGATCCGTCCGGGACGTCTCTGATCCGTCTCCTCTCAGTGATTCAGTGTCCGTGAAAAAATATATCGTCAACGGACATATTCACACCGTACCGACTACTCGCAGTGATAAAAAATCACTGACTGGTGACGTCCCGGACGGATCCCTGACATGTATAAAGAAGCCTTTAAACGCTATTATATAAATAGGATGTGTTTCTTCTATTATTGTTGGAGTTTTTATTTAATCCCATCTATCAGTATGTAAAGACAAATGAGGGTAGTGGTAGAATGGATGCATGTATAGAAAAGAGTCACCCTGTGTAGTAATGAGTGGTTTGTTAGTGAAGTTGGAGGAAGTGTAAGAGGGGCAAGTGAAGGTGGGAGAAGTTTTGGTGGGGGAAGTGTTAGTTGGGGAAGTGTAGGTGGAGGAGGTATAGGAGGGGGAAGTGAAGGGGGAGGAAGTGCAGATGGGGGATGGAAGTTGTGTTGGTAGAGAAGTATTGGTGGGGCTAGCGAAAATTGAACTCACTTTAGGTAAAAGGTTTTATGGTGATGATTTTCAATTGAAGAAATGAACTGTAGCTACTTGAATAATTTATTACTTTGAATTTACTCTCCATAATTAAACTGTTAGACCGACTGACACGTTGATTTTTGTTGATTAGACCATGAGTAAAACATAATCGTTGATTTCTTAATTCCGTTAAATATCCACGGGGCTCAGCTAGTATCTACTAGTGATCTAAACCCCGTCCGTAGTTTGGGTGAGCCAATTATTTCTAATAGGTGTAAGCTAACCACAAAAATACTAAAATTCATACAGCACTAATATTGTACATTCACTGTACGACCCTTTTACACTTAGGATAATTATGCTGGTATGATACAAATCAATTAGATATAAATATTTAGATATAAATGATGATGATCTTAATATTTCCAACTATCTTTTATTTATAATTAATTTAACTAGGAATCGCAACCCCCTGCAATATTTAAGTCATCTAACTTCTAAAAAATGTTACTGAAAATTCTAGTGAAAAAATTCTAATTGAAAAAAAAAAACATAATTGAACAGAATACACAAGAACAAATTATTTGATTGGATTGGAATTTTTATCTAAAGTTTATGAACCCAACAATTGGAATAATAAAGATGAAAATTAAAGTTCCTTGTATAAATTTATTCCCTAACTCGCTAAATTATAAATTGTCCTAATTTTTAAGTTAAGGTAGCTTTTAATTTATTATATACGATACCGTTATAATTTTAAATCTTTCTTACTCCTCCATTATCCTCATCGATAGTGTTAGCCTTTTATTCTGTAAAATCACTTCAGTTTATAATTCTCGCCAGCGTTTATTGGCTTTGGGTGCAACCAATTTTGGGGTCACGTGACTGCTGTGTATAATATTAGGTCTTTAGTATTACAGGGAGTGCTGGATTTTTCCTCTCAACATGTGGTAGTATAGTAACAAAAGATATTCCTGAAATATATTCAACTGCATTTTGAAGATCATTTATTTTTTCATAAAATGTTCAATTTGAATATTTTTTATCGCTATCTTTTGTAATCATGATACCACATTGAAATATATTCAAAATAATAAATAAATTTGTTTGAAAACCTCTAGAATTGACCCCAATAAATATAATACAATATAAATATAATTAATCATCATCGCAAATCATATACACCTGACGGAGCGAGCTGTGTCACCTACGTATTGCGTCACTCTGGGCACTGAAAAAATATTGGTTGCAAGATCGATTTTAAGACCGTCCTGGTATCACTGAACAGCTCGCTGTCTCTAGTATAATATGAAAACTCTCTTGTTTAGGGTGAAGAACTCAACAAGAAGTAGTTTGGATATTTCCCAAGCTTTCAGAATTATTCATGGTTTCCATCTTTATGGATAACATTTATGAAAAACAAGCGACCTACTCGTGATCATGATACCTATCCTAACTTCTATTTCATATACCATGTGACACAAAAAAAAGTGGGCGAAAAATAAGTCGCTATAACTCCAAAAATAATTAACATATCAACTTGAAACAAAAACTGTTAAAAAGAGCATAATATCAAGTTTTTTTTCATCTATCAAAACATATTCTTAGAAAATTGATTCTTAGAAAAAATCTGAAACTGACTCCTTACAAAATGCAGTCGTCACAAACGCTCACACATGATGACAATGTCCGAAGACTGCACTTTTGTCCACGAATTAATCAGGCAACAGAGGAAGGAACACTCAATGTCAACACTATAGTCTAAAGACGAGTCCCATATTTATCTTGATGGTTTTGTGAACAAGCAAACATGCCGTTAGCTACTGGGGTTCTGAATTCAGAAACTGCTACGCTCCCGAAAAGTTCCCTTTTGATGTTGCGTGAGTGCGAATAGAATCTATGGTCCATACTTTTTTTAAGATGCAAACTCAGGGAATGCCCGCACTGTAACAAGTGGAGCCTACATTGAAATGTTAAGTAATGTTATGAATGTCGACATTAGCCCCGACAACCTCCCAGACTTCTTTGCCTGCATTGGAGTGGTTGAAAACTCGCTTCGGAGACAACATTATCTCACACCGTACTGTGATTCCATGACCAGCCAGATCACCTGACCTTTCGTCTTTGGACTATTTTCTTTGGGGATTTGTTAAACAAAAGGTTTTCAAATCCAATCCAAGGTCCATTCCTGCATTAAAACAACTCATTCAAGAAGTAATCGCATCAATCAATCAACCGACTTTAGCGAGAGTAATCAATAATTTTAAGAAGCAGATTTGTTAAAAACTAAATAAAACTTCAGGATTTGCCTTTTAATATGGTCTTTGTTTTAATTTCCTACGTTGATTAGATTTTAAGTTAAAGGGATTTTATTTTCACCCACTTTTTTTTGTGTCATACGGTACATTTTAATTTTAACAATTTTATTATTAACTATAGGAACTACTAACTAATGGACTTCGTATGCTCTATGTTAAGTTTTATTTTACCAATGCGTATAATATGACTGTGATTTTCTCCTTTTAAAAGCATGCTTACATTGTTACAATATCATAATATTATCAAAATCTAAACTATGGCCTGTATCTCTATTATACTAATATATCTATGACTATTCTGTCTTTTTAAGTACATTAGATTTATGTTTTTTTAATTCTATCACCTAACATTCTACCTGTTTCTCCTACATACTTTCTATCACAATCCTAACAATCTATCTAATATATATTAGATTAATTTTACATTCCTTCTCCATTCTATCTTTTACTCTTATAACCTACTAATTCCCTATAGTATTATTGGATCTATTACTCAATACAATATCAATTGGTTTCAAAATTATTAAAACTCGATCACTTGTTACGATTTACGTATGGGGCTACTATATATCTTTCATTGCTGCTCTCTTCTTGTCTTCTTTCTGATTGTTATTCGTTCTGCAGGTCAATTCTCTTCTTATTTATAACTCTATTAATTTCTTTTTTTTTTCGGCTAATTGTTTTGTTTTAGATCTCTCCTTATTTTATCTAGTTCGTCTTCTAAATTTTGAAGGCCCTGGATACTAATGAGTTTATCACACTGATTCTCTAAGTTTTGGAGTTGTAGCTACTGTAATCTAAATATTTTCCAGTATTTGAAAGTTTTCGGAATACTGTGAAATCTATTTATCCACAATCTTTTCATGAGTTTAATATCCAGAAATGCTATTTTGTTGTCCTCTTCTACTTCCGACGTGAATTGAATCTGCTCGTTGATACTAAACCTTAATAGTGACCGGTATATTCCACCCCAGTAAATTCCACCACAATATCTTCCACCCCGGTATATTCTACTCTAGGTACATTCCTCCCCGGTAAGTTACGGGTTAGGTTTGGTTAGTTATTAATATCAGTCATTTATCAGGCGCGTATTAAGGGGGGGGGGCATTTAGGGCAGATGCCCCCCCCCCTTGAGATCTGACCTGTTTAAAAATAAATCTACGGATTAATGAAAAATATATGGATTAATCCTCCAAATTGAAGAAATGTCAATTATTTATTATTTTTAATTGCTTTTGACATGCTTGAACTCAGTATTCTATCAAAATCGTCATTTTTAAATTGCAAAATGCAAGAAATCAAATTGCAAAATGCAAGAAATCAAATTGCAAAATGCAAGAAATCAAATTGCAAAATGCAAGAAATCAAATTGCAAAATGCAAGAAATCAAATTGCAAAATGCAAGAAATCAAATTGCAAAATGCAAGAAATCAAATTGCAAAATGCGAGAAATTAAATTGCAAAATGCGAGAAATTAAATTGCAAAATGCGAGAAATTAAATTGCTTCAAGTCGTATTATGTATAAGCCATTTTCTCCATAGAGAGTGGATTTCTATCACCCCATTAATATAAGCATTGTTCTTCAATTTAAAAATGTTTTTGAATTTGAGAAGAAATGCATCGTCCTGTACTCTGTAGTTTGCCAAAACACCTTCTTCTTCAACAGTATGTCGAAAATTCATGCTTTCCCAAGATAAATGGAAGGGTGGCTAAATCATACCACTTGAAAAAGTTCACAAGAGTTCGTGGTCTATCCAACGAAACTGGTTCGATTCACAAGAAAAAACAAATGAAAGAAAAACGAAAAAACACAAACTGCATTCAGGAGGTGAAGAGTTTCTTTGAAGAAACCACTAGTTTTTCTCTCAGAAAAGTTTTTCAGCAGATTTCATCCACACCAAAACCACGTGGTGGAGGATCGTCATACATTCATTTAGTTTCCGTTCGACCATTAACGAAAACCACATAAATAGCGGTTTTGTGAGTGGATTATGCAGCAACCATCCAACATTGCCAATTGAATCATTGTTTGGAGACGAGAAGTTAATTTACCTCCATCAAAAACACATCGTAAAAATACGAATGGAAATATTCGAAATATCTGGAAAGAAAATAATAGATATGACGTATGATGCTAAGGTTGCAATTATTAATGGGATGGTTCCAATTTTTCAAGCATTCCTTAACGAATAAGGCAACATGTTACCATGTTAATGTTTTTCCAAACTCTGATCCCAGCCTGCAACTTCTTCACTTTGGTGGATGAAAGACCAAATGCAGCTCTAGAATTTAAAGAAAAGTTTCGTGGTCGAGTGATTAGCAGAAGTACGGAAATAAAATTTCTGGTCAGCACACAGTCCAGATCTCAACTCTTTAGAATTTCGCATATGGGCTGCTGCACAACGCGAGTTTATAAGTTTATATAAAAAACAAAAGATCCCAATGAGTCTCTCATACAATGTGCTCAAATCTCCGTTCAAAAAAAAAGAACAATAAGACTCTCAAGAAAGTATGCAAGAATGTTCTGAAACGTGCATCGTTCTGTCTTCACTTCGGAGGGGGTCAATTTCAACAACTTTTGTAGGACTCAGGTGATGTGCCTCATATGATATAAGACAAAAATGTTAACAATAATAAAAATTCTTTCTTTTCCTTCAAAGTGATGCATCTATAATGGTATTTGACTCATTTTTAAGTGCTTCTAATTCGCAATTAAAAAATAACGTTATCTGATGAAACACAGTGTAGCAGTATGGTTTTGATTATTTTTGCTGCAGCCAATGATTGAATATTGTGATTAAGTTAATGACTATCAGTCTATTGGACATGGTATACATCTTATGGACTGTACAATTCATCCACTGACACACTGTGTTCCATCAGAAACGATATTTTTAAATTACGAATTAGAAACACTTCGATCTAATGCATCAATTGTCATCATAGATACACCACGTTGATGGAAAAGAAAGTATTATTATTTAAAATTTATTGTCCTATATAACCACATCTCCTGTGGCCCTTCAGAAGTTGTTGAAAATGACCTCCTTCAGCCTGAAGACAGAACGAAGCAAACTTCGAACCATTCTTTCAAATTTCTTAGGGGTCAATGAGTTATACCTTTCAGCGAAACTTTAAATACTTTGTATAAGAGACACAATGGAATCTTCTCTTTCATATATAAACTCGAGTTTGTGCATCAGCCAAGAAGTGAAAATCCAAAGGGTTGTGATATTGATTGTGTGCTGGCCAGGAATTTTCCGTTCTTCTGCTAATGAATCGGCCTCTAACCTTTTCAATGAGAAATTCTAGAACTGCATTTGTTCTATGTGGTGAAGCGCCGTCTTGCATCCACCAAAGTGAAGAACGAGATGCAGAATGGGCCAAATAAGGGGTGCTAGTTTGGTATGCGATCTGTGAGGTTAATGTGATCTGATAATTTTTATTTTAATAATTATGATAATTTTTCTTTTTAAGTAACTGTGATACAAAACAAACAATATAGACGAGATGATATTGTCACAATGCATTAAAAGTACAAAAAACATATATTAATCACCTATTTTACTTTATATTCATACAAGTTTAGTAGGATGTAAATTTATATAATGATATTTTCTCGAATTATTTCCATAATAAGGCTTTGCATATGTAAATGGTATATAATGATTTAAGGAATATATTTGGTATCTCGTATACCTGTTTGTATCATTTATATTTGCTAATAAATTCTAAATAGATCGCATGCCAAACCAGTAAATGATGATCAGATCGCATAGCAAACTAGCACCAAATAATGTCCTGTAGCAATCTGAGATATGAAACACCATTAACCGATGACAAGTTGCCATCATCATCAAGGAATGCATGAAGGATTATATCCATTCAATTAATAATGGCAACAAAGATATTAACTTAGCATCACACCTATCATTTATTCCGTTGATATTTCAGGGATTTTCATTAGTGTACCTGACGACCCTCCACAACGGAGTAATGTTTGGTGAAATCTGCTGAGAAACTGGGGGTTCTGGGGGGTTCTTCATAGAAACTCTTCACCTCCTGAATCACTGTTTCTGTCCTTTTTGGTTTTGTTATAATTTGCCTTTCTTGTGAATAGAACCAGTTTCATTGAATAGGCCACGAACTCTTGTGAACTTTTTCAGGTGGTAAGATTTAGCCGCCCTTCCACTTGTAATGGAGTGAAGCATGAATTTTCGACATACTGTTGAAGAAGAAGGTGTTTTGGCAAACTACAGAGTACAGGACGATGCATTTCTTCTCAAATTCAAAAATATTTTTAAGGTTTTAGAAAAATGCCAATACTAATAGGATAAAATTCATTCTTTATACTTTATGAACATAATGACGTCCTCTCATTACGCAATTTAAAAAATGAGTTTTCTGACGAAGCACAGTGTAAGCATGTTCAAAGTAATTAAAATAATCCAATAACTGATAAGTCTGAGGAATTATCCGTAGATTTTTTTCAGAAACGTTAAATTTTTTAAAAAGTGCCTCCCCCCCTTGACCGAATTCTAGATACGCCCCTGTCATTCATTAATATTATATATAATACTAGGTAACTTGCATTTTCATTGTATCAAATTAAACCTTTTGCTGGCTAATCACAAGCTGTAAATTTTTCACTACACATGTGATAGAGCAGCAGAAAGAAAGGTTGTGTGAACATATTCATCAGTTGAGGTATTTAGATTTTCAAAATCTAATTTTTCCCTATCGCCCACAAAACAGCGACATTAACTGTAAGATGATGTCATATAGCACTTATTATTTATATTTCATTTTGAATTTTGACTTCTTGCAAAAGTGGTGGTTTTTGACCGAAGGCTTTTTTACATGTTTTTTTTTACCAGGAGGTTTTTGGTGGGGAGGGAAAATTATTGCACAGGGTTTTAAGTCTGGAAAATTATTGCCTTTTTTATATTTAGAGATTTGTATTAGAATCCAAAACAGTAACTTATAAGCAAAGAGAGAAAACATTGAGTGGGTTGTCTCTGCCAGTCAACCCCTTCCTCACCTCTCCCAGCGGTTGACAGACGTTTCGTCGACAGACGTTTCGCCGACAGACGTTTCGTCGACAGACGTTTCATCGACAAGACGTTTCGTCGACAGGACTTTTCGTCGACAAGACGTTTCGTCGACAAATTTTCGTAAATGGGATATTAACAATTTCTAATGCTACAAAACATGTACTTTAACAGAATAATGAATCAAACGATCAAATTACAAAATAGAATAATGGTAGGGAAAATATATTTATATCGTTTTTCTACTTTAATACTAAACCAGAACAACTCGATAATACAAAATTATTTTAAAGTAATTTGAAAAATTGTAAATGCAAATAATGAAATCATTGAGATCTAAAGGACTAAATCAAAACACAAAGAGCATTCTTAAAAATAATTCTTTGTCTATAAGTAGCCTCGTGTCACAACTGGCTCGCAAATCTTGCCGTGTTGGCTCGGGTAAAGGTGTCTTTTCGAGTACTTTGAGAATATTAATAATGATACTTTGTTCTACACTATTATGTAATAAACTCATATTTTTCTCGGAGAGCATTTTTAATATTTATTCCTTACAAGATCAAAATATGAAAATGGGATGCCGTTTCATTTTCTATTTCAAGCCAACTACTTGTTTCTTAAGAATCACTTTTTGGTAGCAAAAAAACTAAAATATCGATAAACATTCAACGGCGAGT
The DNA here is from genome assembly GCA_947561585.1 of Caprella mutica. Lineage (NCBI taxonomy): Eukaryota > Metazoa > Arthropoda > Malacostraca > Amphipoda > Caprellidae > Caprella > Caprella mutica. The sequence continues at coordinate 38,372 of CANNZV010003373.1, forward strand.
TTAATTTTTATAAAATCGTGCAATTCAATCTAAGATTACCACTTTGCCGAAAACTTGCAGTAGTCGAACAGTGGGCATTTACCTACTGATAATGGCTTGTCAATGACAAATCCGACTATATAAATCTTATTATTATGGAACGTAAATTATTGAGAGGAACCTGTTTTAAATTTTAAATATCACAAAATCAACTCGATCCAGAAGTATTGAATTACTTTAAAATAATTTGTTATCATTCAGCAGTTTTGGTTTAATATTAAAGTAGAAAAACGATTGAAATGTATTTAATAATTTTCATCATGACCATATGATTATGTTTCGTAACGTTAGAGTTTGTTAATATCCCATTTACGAAAATTTGTCGACGAAACGTCTTGTCGACGAAAAGTCCTGTCGACGAAATGTCTGTCGACGAAACGTCTGTCGACGAAACGTCTGTCGACGAAACGTCTGTCGGCTAAACGTCTGCACACCCTCCCAGCCATTGTTGTAAGAGCATACATTTCAGTTTCATGTTAAAAAGGAATTAATATTAACTTGTTCAACACGTAAACTGTGAAATAAATTACCATATTAAGAATATTAGGATAAAATTTCAATTGAAGTGAGCTACCTCTAAATATTGACCATAAGTCTCAGGATATCGTCTGAGTTATTTTTTCATGGCTACTCAGTATTTAAAAAATGGCCATCTAAAAATAAAATCTTTGAGTTTTTATTGTCACCCAAATAAGCATTGTCACAGGGGTGGAATTTACCGGGGTGGAATATACCGTGGTGGAATATACTGGGGGGGAATATACCGTGGTGGAATATACTGGGGTGGAATATACCGTGGTGGAATATACTGGGGTGGAATATACCGGAGTGGAATATACCTGGGGTGGAATATACCCGGGGTGGAAAATACCGGGGTGGAATGTACAGGGGTGGAATATACCGTGGTGGAATATACCTGGGGTTGGAATATACCGGGCTGGAATATACCGGGGTGGAATATACCTAGGGTGGAATATACTGGGGTGGAATATACCTGGGGTGGAATATACCTGGGGTGGAATATACCGGGATGAAATATACAAGAGTGGAATTTACCGGGGTGAAATATACCAGGGTGGAATTTACCGGGTGGAATATACCTAGAACCACTATTAATGAATGTGAATAAAAACTCTTTTCTATTTTCTGGAATGATAACTGAACAATCGTCAACGTGAAATATTTCTGCAGTAATATTTCACGTGGAGGATTAGATAAAAAGTTGTTTTTCTATGTTTTACATTACCATCTCGGCGATAACGACTGAAATTGGTGATCCCATTGAAGTTCCCTTTATCTATTTATATATTTCATTAATGTATTGAAAGTAATTTGAATCAATACAAACTTTGACTAAATTCACTATTTCTTAGTTCTTGTGATCATCCAATTCCATTGCTTCTGCTACACACTACAATGCAAAGTCTTGCGGAATGTAGGAAAATAGACTCCTAATATCAGAAGAGACTGAATGTTATCTTCCGGAATAATCATATTTTCAAACACTTCTTTAGCTTGTTATGAATATTTTCAATTTCTATGGTGCTTTATCTGTTATTGGAGTTAGTAATTTCGACATAAATTTAGGTAATTCATATGTAGGACTGTCTATGAAAGACGCTATTGGTCTAATTGGATTGTCCACTTTGTGAGTTTTCTATTAGCATAGAATCTAGGAGTAATAGTTTTATTGCAATATAATTCTTGTATGTTTCATCATCTATTTTGTGAGTATCTTAAAATTTCTTTAGTTGATAGTTAAGTTTGTTATTCAAAGTATTCGGTGGATTTGATGGTAATTTTGAATAGGTACTATTTTATTTCAAAGGATGAAGTACTTTTTATCATTATATTCAATTTAATCTGTAAATACTAAAGCATTTCCTTTATCAGTTTTAGTTATATTGATATGTTGGTCATTTTTTAGTGTTTTCAGAGTATCTTTTTCTCAAACTCAATTCACCGGAAAGTAATTTAATTCAAAATATAAAAGTAATACAGCAAACTTATAAATAGTACAACAAATGTATCAGCCACTAAATAGACATCACTAGGGATGTGACAATATGCAGCTTAAAATATGCATGATTTTTGACGCGATATGCAGCATATATTATATGCCTATTTCTGCATATGATATGCAAAAAGTCAATGTGCATATATGCTGAACCAAAATGCATATTGAAAATAAGTCAATCTGTATATAGATATTTTTGAATGTTATTGTACTTTGGAGGTTTGAGTGGAACTTATAATAAAACAAAGGTTTTATATTCACAGCGAAACGTTTAACGTTCGAAAATAAAATAAAACGAAGCTGTTAAAAATTTGGACTTCTTTGATAGCAATTCAATTTTAAACATACACATTCAATCAGTGGAATTGCACTTTATTGTTAAATGGTATTTCAGGTTTTCAACTGTGAATCTTCTATTATCTGCTAATGTATTTTTGTACTGGGAAAACACCCGTTAATTCTACATCACAAGAAACAAGAAGAGCAAATGTTTTCTTTAGCCAAATTCAGTCTTCTAAACTATTCAACATTCATATATCACATTCCGTTCATTACTTTAGTCATGACTCGGAAATTATAAACCATCTTGTTATAAACATTACAATCCAAGCAGAGACACTAAGTCTTTAATTGATAAATTTAAACCGTTTTGTGTTTTAATTACTTGCGATTAGTTTTGATATTTATCGAGTAGTAGAACTCTCTAAAATAATTGTATTCATTTATTTATCAATTATTACTAGTATTTACTAAATACCAAGTGTCATATAAATTTATTAATACATTTGTAAATTCAATATTCCACCTACAAACTTTTTAAATTTGAATAATTAGTTTGATAAAATATTCTTGTGTCCACAGTTGAAAGTTTAAATCGTTTTCTACGCAGGGGTCCCAGAAGAAAACGGCTTAGATTAGACAATAGACATTTACATGTTAAAAATTGACCAAGAAGTGCATATTTCTCGGTTAGCATATATGCACACGTGCATATAATATGCTCTTGAAATATATGTTGAGAACTTCATATATGCAATATGCACATTGTCACATCCCTATATAGACATCAATTACGCAAAAAATACAGGCTTAATTGTCTAAGATCGTGACCGGAAAATTCGTCCATTAAATCCAAAATAGTTCATTTATATGGAATAAAATGTTATGATAAATATTTGATATAAAGTAGTTTAATATATGTAAGTAATATCACATATAACGTTACATCCATATAGTTTGTTCCTATACACAATGCACAATTCATGATTGTTTAATAAAACATCAAGATTGATAGATATATAACATTGTAATTAATTTAATTTAAAAAACACTATACATTTAAATATAAAGAGATACAGTCCATCTAAGGTTAGGTTAGCGGTCCCGGTTTCAGCCTTTGGGTTAATGCATTCGAATCGAAACTCTCATTTCTGAAAATTTTCGATTAGACAGTCCAATTTTCGCTCCAATTTGTCTTGATTTTCTTTCAGTTTAGTCTCCAGTTTTCGCTCCATTTGCTCCATTTTACTCACCTGCGAAGTGTGATAGAATAGTGCTTACAAAATTTAGGGGTATATTTAAAAATTGTTAGGTTTTATTTATGTTCTTACCAAGAGTTCCATACTTCCATCTTTGCCATCATTAGGTAGAGGGTAAGCAGGTATTTCTTTGTCTGCTCCAATTCTCTTCCGATAGATGTCTCTGAGGGTAAACTCAAACATTTTATTATTCTTACAGAATTTCAACAGTGTTGCATATTTTAATTTATTTTAGAATTTAGCATTCATCGTGTCAAGAGGAATGGAATTTTTAAAATGTATTTCTATATCTCGGTCAATTTTGATAAAATGGTTTTAAATTAGATATATTTAAGTCCCACAGTATGACTTTTTCGTGTTTCAATATAACTCACCTCAATGCTGCTCTTGTCTTGAATTCAATTGGACATTTATAAGACAAGTCATTCAACAATTTATTGATGAAATCCTTTGTCGGTGATAACTCATTTATTTGAACAATCAGCTTTCTTCTGCACATGTGCAATGACCGTCTAGGAATACACTGTGGGATTAAACCAAAAGTGGGTTAAGAAGGATTTTTTTTAGTACCGTGTAGTGGCTACGAAAGATATTTTCAAAGTACCTATAGTGACCAGGAAGGATCTTATCAGTGTACCGTTTAGTGGCTAGGAAGGATCTTAGCAGTGTACCGTGTAATGACTAGGAAGGATCTTATCAGTGTACCGTGTAGTGTCTAGGAAGAATCTTATCAGTGTACCGTGTAGTGGCTACGAAAGATATTTTCAAAGTACCTATAGTGGCTAGGAAGGATCTTAGCAGTGTACCGTGTAATGTCTAGGAAGGATCTTAGCAGTGTACCGTGTAATGACTAGGAAGGATCTTATCAGTGTACCGTGTAGTGTCTAGGAAGGATCTTATCAGTGTACCATGCAGTGGCTAGGAAGGATATTTTCAGTGTGCCGTGCAGTGGCTAGGAAGGATCTCTTATAAAGGGTACACCGTAAACTGTACAGCTATAGTGTAGTAGCTAAGAAGGACCTTTTCAGTGTATCGTGCAGTGAGTAGAAAGAATATTTTAAGTGTACCGTATCATTCAAACTTCAGTCTATTTTATTGGTATGCAAAATCATAAACTTACGAACAATTTTATGATAAGATGTCACGTTTTGAATTTTATAAGTTACAGACCTGTTCATGGCGAGTCTGACGTCATGATTATTGTGTTCTGTTATTCATTTTCTCTAATATGTATTAGAATTTTTTTTTGATAAATTGTAACGAGATTTAACAAATATCACATAATCATTTGGAAATACATCACTATGGAAATGGAGAACAAATAATGAACAATAAAAACTGATTATTACGTGTGGTGTATACTCACATTTGTAAAAGGGGTACTTACTTTTTGCAGCAAAAAAATCAAGACATCTACATCGTTCATATCATCCAGCATGGATCTTAATAAGAGGAGAGACTTTCCATTCACAGTCTGCCAGATAAAGAAACATTGGGTGTCATTATTAGAAGTCTATTATTTCCTAATGTAAAGTTAATAAATCAATCAATAATGAATAATTACAAACATTGATCTTCATTGACAATAAAAGTTTACATTGAATTAAAGAACTCAAAAGTCTTCTACAAAAGAAACGTAACAACGAGAAAGACAGAAATTGTTGAATGTAATTCTATGGTGGTAAATTTATAAAAATCAAGTATTAAATTAATTAATCTTTAATAAAATACAATAACATTTTTTTCTTCATTTACTGGAAAATTTGTATCGCCAAATTTTGAATTTCAAGAACTCCAAATTCAGTTATTCTGATATTTCACAACTTGCTGAAAGTCTTATTTATTCTCATCTGTGAACACTGAATGAACTAAATAATTTAAATTCAAACATTGTAAATTACTTTGTTTTCAGATCTTCTTTCAGCACTTGGTAAATTGAATTTTGCTTAATCCGACTTCTACATCTACTTTCCCTCATCGGAAAGTAGATGTAGAAGACTTTAGTTTCGACACAACTTCTCTCATGTGATTTGACCAGTTTTGGTTTGATTCATTTGCGGACAAGTCCTGGTTTATAAAAGGATATATACTAGTCTACCTTAAATTTGTTTTTATAATTTTTGAACATATGTTAAAATTCACTATCAACTTCTTTGCAATTGATTTATTAGCCAATTCATTCTTGATCGCTATAATTTGATCTACCGCCGTTTGAATTTGAAATCTAAATGACTGAAATTAGATGATTAATACACTAGCTTCAAGATGATAAATAGTATATACTATTAGTAAAGTCCAACATCTATTTTAGTTAAGTTATTAATTCTGAAACATGTAGATGAAACAAGTGGAAGCTAGTTCTTTGAAATAAAACCAACATGCACGAAAATCCTATATAGAGTTAAACTTCAGAAAGATCTTACCTGAACATCTTCAACAGCCATAGCTGTGAATATAGAAGTCAACACCATGAAGATGAAGAACACAAAAAGTATTAGTATTACCGAAGATGAAAGCCAAATGTACCAAGGTGATTCAGCACTCGCTTCAGAGTAGAAGGAGTAATCGAACTCTCCGGCGCTCATCATAAAGGTTCGCGGAATGGAGTGGATAAAGAAGACGAAGAAGGAATTAGAGGACGTCGAATTGGTTGTTGAACTGTATTCTCCCAACTCCTTCAAAAAAATATTTCAAGTTAAATTTTACAATATTCATAGAAAATAAAAATAATAGCTATTTGGAAAAATATAGCAGTCGTTTAGTAACCATGATTTCTCGAGGCGGGAAAAGGATGATCGCGAAGCAGAAGTTGAAGGCCATGTACAAAATTGTTAAAGGCAGAAGCGCTCTGATGTAATTCATTGTTATTCTCTTCAAAATAGACACGTAACTGACAAAGATATTAAATTTCCGTATCTCCGAGAAAAACAGAAACCTGTAAATAGAAAACTAAAGATAGAAAGATATTCAAAAGTGCACAAATGTATCCTATATTGAAGATATATTCTAACTTTTTGCAATCCCAATATAAAATAACTTCTTATAAAATTCTATAAAATATAATTAAAACAAGTTTTTTCAGTTTTTTTCATAAAATAATATCGATAGTTCGTGATAGTGAAATTTTTGAGACTCAATTAAGTTGCTTGGGTTAACAATGTAGATTAGTTAAATAAACAGATTACATAACAGAAAAATAACATGAGTTAGAAAATAAAACTACCTAGATGAAAAATTAAAATTAAAAGCTGAGCTGAATATAATTTATTAGATTTTAAAATTTAAAATTCTTAAATAGTTAAAATGTGTGTATAAATCTTCAATTGTAAAATTTGGAGCTTTATAAATTAAACTGAAATTAAAATATAAAGTATTAAAATTAAACTTCGAAGAATTAAACTTTGAAAAATTAAACTTTAAAAAATTAAACTTTGAAAAATTAAACTCTACTTTTTGTAAACTCTTTGTGAATATTTAATCATTGTTTACAGATCGGTGCAGTGCTGTCTACACCTTTCAACTATTCCTAGTGTGCCAGAACCTGGCCCCTCAGTGCTACAGCCAGGCGAATAACTCCTGTCCAAATTTCATAATTATTTAGACCAATCATTGCTTATTTAATAGTTTAAATCTTGCATATTCAATCAAACCAAAATCTTAATCTTGTACCTAGTTATCAATCAATAGAAAAACTCAATTATGTTCATCTTTTTTTTAAATTATAATTAGAAACCATATCCCTTGTGTTCTATTTCACCTTATTAATTTTATGCAATTAAATATATAATATTTTATATAAATTAGGCTATGAAAAGTTCTCTGTCACTCATTTTTTGGAATAGAAATTTTCGCCAAAAGAAAATTCGCGCTACGGAATTTTCGCTGAACGATATTTTTTGCCGAATTTAAAAAAAGCGCTATTCGTTATAACAGAAATATAATAATGTACTCACTTTTTGAAATGTTACATCTCTGGATAAAAATTGAGAAATTAAAATTTTTCTTTTCAATATAATATGGGGAAAAGATTTGTCTTTTAGAATCAGTGAAGGTATATTAATTTGAAAAAGTGATCTACACCATGATCAAAAAACAAGAGTACAAATATGTACATTGTTCTCTCATTAGTTTATTTTTTTATGCAGTATTCATTTATTTATTAATTAATTAATTTACTTATTTATTCATTTGTCATCTAGTTATTCGCATAACTCAAATTTTTTTCAACCAAATTGACTGGAATTTGGTGCAGGGGCGATTGGTCAATGACCAGGGAACATCTGGTAGAAAAATTTAAGCTCTTCGGTCAAAGGTCAAGGTCATTTATAACTCAATAACTCATAAATTTTTCAACCAATTAGCCTGAATTTAGCGATAAGATTGGTCACTATCCAGTATCGATTTGGTAAATTTTTGGAAGTGATCGGGTAAAAGGTCAATGTCTATTTAATTCAATTATAACTCAAAAAGTATTGAACCAAATTGCCTAGAATTTGGTGAAACGATTGGTCATTATATAGGAACCAGGTTGTTAGATTTTGAGAACGATCAGGTCAAAGGTCAAGGTCAAGGTCATTTAGAACTCGAAAAGTATTTATCCAAATAGCCTGAGATTTGGTAGGACGATGGTCATGAACCAGGAACCAGTTTATTAGATTTTGGGAGCAAACAGGTTAACGGTCAATGCCATTCATAAGTGGCGGCGAAAGTATGCACTCTGTGAGTGCCTGTCATCTAGTTAAATAATGTTTTACATACACAAATGATACAATTTTTTTAATCACTCATTGTTGTTGGTTGTGAATACGCTGAAGAGGGCATGCAACATTTTATTTATATATATATAAATACAGTAAATAGATCAAAGTACACAAATATTCTTCGACCACAGTTTTACTTAATGCAAGTAATTGTTCGTTGCCTTATTGATTTTACTGCTTTTATAATTAGGGATAAATTAATATTTAGTGTATCAGCTGTGACGACTATAGCCTGTCAAACAACCGCGGTTGATATTGATGAATTTAATAAGGATGTACTTTTAGATCACACTTTGCAATTCTTTGGTATGTCCATTCTGATAAAGATATTATACCACTTTGATTCCATCTAATGGATTTCATCTAATGGATTTCATCTAATGGATTTCATCTAATGGATTTCATCTAATGGATTTTATCTAATGGATTTCATCTAATGGATTTCATCTAATGGATTTCATCTAATGGATTTCATCTAATGGATTTCATCTAATGGATTTCATCTAATGGATTTCATCTAATGGATTTTATCTAATGGATTTCATCTAATGGATTTTATCTAATGGATTTCATCTAATGGATTTTATCTAATGGATTTCATCTAATGGATTTCATCTAATGTATTTTATCTAATGGATTTCATCTAATGGATTTCATCTAATGGATTTTATCTAATGGATTTCATCTAATGGATTTCATCTAATGGATTTCATCTAATGGATTTCATCTAATGTATTTCATCTAATGGATTTCATCTAATGGATTTCATCTAATGGATTTCATCTAATGGATTTCATCTAATGGATTTCATCTAATAGATTTCATCTAATGGATTTCATCTAATGGATTTCATCTAATGGATTTCATCTAATGGATTTCATCTAATGGATTTCATCTAATGGATTTCATCTAATGGATTTTATCTAATGGATTTCATCTAATGGATTTCATCTAATGGATTTTATCTAATGGATTTCATCTAATGGATTTCATCTAATGGATTTTATCTAATGGATTTCATCTAATGGATTTTATCTAATGGATTTTATCTAATGGATTTCATCTAATGGATTTCATCTAATGGATTTCATCTAATAGATTTCATCTAATGGATTTTATCTAATGGATTTCATCTAATGGATTTCATCTAATGGATTTCATCTAATGGATTTTATCTAATGGATTTCATCTAATGGATTTCATCTAATGGATTTTATCTAATGGATTTCATCTAATGGATTTCATCTAATGGATTTTATCTAATGGATTTCATCTAATGGATTTCATCTAATGGATTTTATCTAATGGATTTCATCTAATGGATTTCATCTAATGGATTTTATCTAATGGATTTCATCTAATGGATTTCATCTAATGGATTTTATCTAATGGATTTCATCTAATGGATTTCATCTAATGGATTTTATCTAATGGATTTTATCTAATGGATTTTATCTTTGGATTTCATCTAATGGATTTCATCTAATGGATTTCATCTAATGGATTTTATCTTTGAATTTCATCTAATGGATTTCATCTAATGGATTTCATCTAATGGATTTCATCTAATGGATTTCATCTAATGGATTTTATCTAATGGATTTCATCTAATGGATTTCATCTAATGGATTTCATCTAGTGGATTTCATCTAATGGATTTCATCTAATGGATTTCATCTAATGGATTTCATCTAATGGATTTCATCTAATGGATTTTATCTTTGAATTTCATCTAATGGATTTCATCTAATGGATTTCATCTAATGGATTTTATCTAATGGATTTCATCTAATGGATTTCATCTAATGGATTTTATCTAATGGATTTCATCTAATGGATTTCATCTAATGGATTTTATCTAATGGATTTCATCTAATGGATTTCATCTAATGGATTTTATCTAATGGATTTCATCTAATGGATTTCATCTAATGGATTTTATCTAATGGATTTCATCTAATGGATTTCATCTAATGGATTTTATCTAATGGATTTCATCTAATGGATTTCATCTAATGGATTTTATCTAATGGATTTCATCTAATGGATTTCATCTAATGGATTTTATCTAATGGATTTTATCTAATGGATTTTATCTTTGGATTTCATCTAATGGATTTCATCTAATGGATTTTATCTAATGGATTTCATCTAATGGATTTCATCTAATGGATTTTATCTAATGGATTTCATCTAATGGATTTCATCTAATGGATTTTATCTAATGGATTTCATCTAATGGATTTCATCTAATGGATTTTATCTAATGGATTTCATCTAATGGATTTCATCTAATGGATTTTATCTAATGGATTTCATCTAATGGATTTCATCTAATGGATTTTATCTAATGGATTTTATCTAATGGATTTTATCTTTGGATTTCATCTAATGGATTTCATCTAATGGATTTCATCTAATGGATTTTATCTTTGGATTTCATCTAATGGATTTCATCTAATGGATTTCATCTAATGGATTTCATCTAATGGATTTCATCTAATGGATTTTATCTAATGGATTTCATCTAATGGATTTCATCTAATGGATTTTATCTAATGGATTTCATCTAATGGATTTCATCTAATGGATTTTATCTAATGGATTTCATCTAATGGATTTCATCTAATGGATTTTATCTAATGGATTTTATCTAATGGATTTTATCTTTGGATTTCATCTAATGGATTTCATCTAATGGATTTCATCTAATGGATTTTATCTTTGGATTTCATCTAATGGATTTCATCTAATGGATTTCATCTAATGGATTTCATCTAATGGATTTTATCTAATGGATTTCATCTAATGGATTTCATCTAATGGATTTTATCTAATGGATTTTATCTAATGGATTTTATCTTTGGATTTCATCTAATGGATTTCATCTAATGGATTTTATCTAATGGATTTCATCTAATGGATTTCATCTAATGGATTTTATCTAATGGATTTCATCTAATGGATTTCATCTAATGGATTTTATCTAATGGATTTCATCTAATGGATTTCATCTAATGGATTTTATCTAATGGATTTCATCTAATGGATTTCATCTAATGGATTTTATCTAATGGATTTTATCTAATGGATTTTATCTTTGGATTTCATCTAATGGATTTCATCTAATGGATTTCATCTAATGGATTTTATCTTTGGATTTCATCTAATGGATTTCATCTAATGGATTTCATCTAATGGATTTCATCTAATGGATTTCATCTAATGGATTTTATCTAATGGATTTCATCTAATGGATTTCATCTAATGGATTTCATCTAGTGGATTTCATCTAATGGATTTTATCTTTGGATTTCATCTAATGGATTTTATCTAATGGATTTCATCTAATGGATTTCATCTAATGGATTTCATCTAATGGATTTCATCTAATGGATTTTATCTTTGAATTTCATCTAATGGATTTCATCTAATGGATTTCATCTAATGGATTTTATCTAATGGATTTCATCTAATGGATTTCATCTAATGGATTTTATCTAATGGATTTCATCTAATGGATTTTATCTTTGGATTTCATCTAATGGATTTCATCTAATGGATTTCATCTTTGGATTTCATCTAATGGATTTCATCTAATGGATTTCATCTAATGGATTTTATCTAATGGATTTCATCTAATGGATTTCATCTAATGGATTTCATCTAATGGATTTTATCTTTGGAATTCATCTAATGGATTTTATCTAATGGATTTCATCTAATGGATTTCATCTAATGGATTTCATCTAATGGATTTCATCTAATGGATTTTATCTTTGGATTTCATCTAATGGATTTCATCTAATGGATTTCATCTAATGGATTTTATCTAATGGATTTCATCTAATGGATTTCATCTAATGGATTTTATCTAATGGATTTCATCTAATGGATTTTATCTTTGGATTTCATCTAATGGATTTTATCTAATGGATTTCATCTTTGGATTTCATCTAATGGATTTCATCTAATGGATTTTATCTTTGGATTTCATCTAATGGATTTCATCTAATGGATTTCATCTAATGGATTTTATCTAATGGATTTCACCTAATGGATTTTATCTAATGGATTTCATCTAATGGATTTCATCTAATGGATTTCATCTAATGGATTTCATCTAACGGATTTCATCTAATGGATTTCATCTAATGGATTTCATCTAATGGATTTCATCTATTGGATTTTATCTTTGGATTTCATCTAATGGATTTCATCTAATGGATTTCATCTAATGGATTTTATCTAATGGATTTCATCTAATGGATTTTATCTAATGGATTTCATCTAATGGATTTCATCTAATGGATTTTATCTAATGGATTTCATCTAATGGATTTTATCTAATGGATTTCATCTAATGGATTTCATCTAATGGATTTCATCTAATGGATTTCATCTAACGGATTTCATCTAATGGATTTCATCTAATGGATTTCATCTAATGGATTTCATCTAATGGATTTTATCTTTGGATTTCATCTAATGGATTTCATCTAATGGATTTCATCTAATGGATTTTATCTAATGGATTTTATCTAATGGATTTTATCTTTGGATTTCATCTAATGGATTTCATCTAATGGATTTCATCTAATGGATTTTATCTTTGGATTTCATCTAATGGATTTCATCTAATGGATTTCATCTAATGGATTTCATCTAATGGATTTTATCTAATGGATTTCATCTAATGGATTTCATCTAATGGATTTTATCTAATGGATTTTATCTAATGGATTTTATCTTTGGATTTCATCTAATGGATTTCATCTAATGGATTTTATCTAATGGATTTCATCTAATGGATTTCATCTAATGGATTTTATCTAATGGATTTCATCTAATGGATTTCATCTAATGGATTTTATCTAATGGATTTCATCTAATGGATTTCATCTAATGGATTTTATCTAATGGATTTCATCTAATGGATTTCATCTAATGGATTTTATCTAATGGATTTTATCTAATGGATTTTATCTTTGGATTTCATCTAATGGATTTCATCTAATGGATTTCATCTAATGGATTTTATCTTTGGATTTCATCTAATGGATTTCATCTAATGGATTTCATCTAATGGATTTCATCTAATGGATTTCATCTAATGGATTTTATCTAATGGATTTCATCTAATGGATTTCATCTAATGGATTTCATCTAGTGGATTTCATCTAATGGATTTTATCTTTGGATTTCATCTAATGGATTTTATCTAATGGATTTCATCTAATGGATTTCATCTAATGGATTTCATCTAATGGATTTCATCTAATGGATTTTATCTTTGAATTTCATCTAATGGATTTCATCTAATGGATTTCATCTAATGGATTTTATCTAATGGATTTCATCTAATGGATTTCATCTAATGGATTTTATCTAATGGATTTCATCTAATGGATTTTATCTTTGGATTTCATCTAATGGATTTCATCTAATGGATTTCATCTTTGGATTTCATCTAATGGATTTCATCTAATGGATTTCATCTAATGGATTTTATCTAATGGATTTCATCTAATGGATTTCATCTAATGGATTTCATCTAATGGATTTTATCTTTGGAATTCATCTAATGGATTTTATCTAATGGATTTCATCTAATGGATTTCATCTAATGGATTTCATCTAATGGATTTCATCTAATGGATTTTATCTTTGGATTTCATCTAATGGATTTCATCTAATGGATTTCATCTAATGGATTTTATCTAATGGATTTCATCTAATGGATTTCATCTAATGGATTTTATCTAATGGATTTCATCTAATGGATTTTATCTTTGGATTTCATCTAATGGATTTTATCTAATGGATTTCATCTTTGGATTTCATCTAATGGATTTCATCTAATGGATTTTATCTTTGGATTTCATCTAATGGATTTCATCTAATGGATTTCATCTAATGGATTTTATCTAATGGATTTCACCTAATGGATTTTATCTAATGGATTTCATCTAATGGATTTCATCTAATGGATTTCATCTAATGGATTTCATCTAACGGATTTCATCTAATGGATTTCATCTAATGGATTTCATCTAATGGATTTCATCTATTGGATTTTATCTTTGGATTTCATCTAATGGATTTCATCTAATGGATTTCATCTAATGGATTTTATCTAATGGATTTCATCTAATGGATTTTATCTAATGGATTTCATCTAATGGATTTCATCTAATGGATTTTATCTAATGGATTTCATCTAATGGATTTTATCTAATGGATTTCATCTAATGGATTTCATCTAATGGATTTCATCTAATGGATTTCATCTAACGGATTTCATCTAATGGATTTCATCTAATGGATTTCATCTAATGGATTTCATCTAATGGATTTTATCTTTGGATTTCATCTAATGGATTTCATCTAATGGATTTCATCTAATGGATTTTATCTAATGGATTTCATCTAATGGATTTTATCTAATGGATTTCATCTAATGGATTTCATCTAATGGATTTCATCTAATGGTTTTCATCTAATGAATTTCATCTAATGGATTTCATCTAATGGATTTCATCTAATGGATTTCATCTAATGGATTTTATCTAATGGATTTCATCTAATGGATTTTATCTAATGGATTTCATCTAATGGATTTCATCTAATGGATTTCATCTAATGAATTTCATCTAATGGATTTCATCTAATGGATTTTATCTAATGGATTTCATCTAATGGATTTCATCTTTGGATTTCATCTAATGGATTTTATCTTTGGATTTCATCTAATGGATTTCATCTAATGGATTTCATCTTTGGATTTCATCTAATGGATTTCATCTTTGGATTTCATCTAATGGATTTCATCTAATGGATTTCATCTAATGGATTTCATCTAATGGATTTCATCTAATGGATTTCATCTAATGGATTTCATCTAATGGATTTCATCTAATGGATTTTATCTAATGGATTTCATCTAATGGATTTCATCTAACGGATTTCATCTAATGGATTTCATCTAATGGATTTTATCTTTGGATTTCATCTAATGGATTTCATCTAATGGATTTCATCTAATGGATTTCATCTAATGGATTTCATCTAATGGATTTCATCTAATGGATTTTATCTTTGGAATTCATCTAATGGATTTTATCTAATGGATTTCATCTAATGGATTTCATCTAATGGATTTCATCTAATGGATTTCATCTAATGGATTTCATCTAATGGATTTTATCTTTGGATTTCATCTAATGGATTTCATCTAATGGATTTCATCTAATGGATTTTATCTAATGGATTTCATCTAATGGATTTCATCTAATGGATTTTATCTAATGGATTTCATCAAATGGATTTCATCTAATGGATTTCATCTAGTGGATTTCATCTAATGGATTTCATCTAATGGATTTCATCTAATGGATTTTATCTAATGGATTTCATCTAATGGATTTCATCTTTGGATTTCATCTAATGGATTTTATCTTTGGATTTCATCTAATGGATTTCATCTAATGGATTTCATCTTTGGATTTCATCTAATGGATTTCATCTAATGGATTTCATCTAATGGATTTCATCTAATGGATTTCATCTAATGGATTTCATCTAATGGATTTCATCTAATGGATT
Source organism: Caprella mutica (assembly GCA_947561585.1). Classification (NCBI taxonomy): domain Eukaryota; kingdom Metazoa; phylum Arthropoda; class Malacostraca; order Amphipoda; family Caprellidae; genus Caprella; species Caprella mutica. The sequence goes on from CANNZV010003373.1 coordinate 54,331, forward strand.
TCATCTAATGGATTTTATCTAATGGATTTCATCTAATGGATTTCATCTAACGGATGTCATCTAATGGATTTCATCTAATGGATTTTATCTTTGGATTTCATCTAATGGATTTCATCTAATGGATTTCATCTAATGGATTTCATCTAATGGATTTCATCTAATGGATTTCATCTAATGGATTTCATCTAATGGATTTTATCTATGGAATTCATCTAATGGATTTTATCTAATGGATTTCATCTAATGGATTTCATCTAATGGATTTCATCTAATGGATTTCATCTAATGGATTTCATCTAATGGATTTCATCTAATGGATTTCATCTAATGGATTTCATCTAATGGATTTCATCTAATGGATTTTATCTAATGGATTTCATCTAATGGATTTCATCTAATGGATTTTATCTAATGGATTTCATCAAATGGATTTCATCTAATGGATTTCATCTAGTGGATTTCATCTAATGGATTTTATCTTTGGATTTCATCTAATGGATTTTATCTAATGGATTTCATCTAATGGATTTCATCTAATGTATTTCATCTAATGGATTTCATCTAATGGATTTTATCTTTGAATTTCATCTAATGGATTTCATCTAATGGATTTTATCTAATGGATTTCATCTAATGGATTTCATCTAATGGATTTTATCTAATGGATTTCATCTAATGGATTTTATCTTTGGATTTCATCTAATGGATTTCATCTAATGGATTTCATCTTTGGATTTCATCTAATGGATTTCATCTAATGGATTTCATCTAATGGATTTTATCTAATGGATTTCATCTAATGGATTTCATCTAATGGATTTCATCTAATGGATTTCATCTTTGGATTTCATCTAATGGATTTCATCTAATGGATTTTATCTAATGGATTTCATCTAATGGATTTCATCTAATGGATTTTATCTAATGGATTTCATCTAATGGATTTTATCTTTGGATTTCATCTAATGGATTTCATCTAATGGATTTCATCTAATGGATTTTATCTAATGGATTTCATCTAATGGATTTCATCTAATGGATTTCATCTAATGGATTTTATCTAATGGATTTCATCTAATGGATTTTATCTTTGGATTTCATCTAATGGATTTTATCTAATGGATTTCATCTTTGGATTTCATATAATGGATTTCATCTAATGGATTTTATCTTTGGATTTCATCTAATGGATTTCATCTAATGGATTTCATCTAATGGATTTCATCTAATGGATTTCATCTAATGGATTTCATCTAATGGATTTCATCTAATGGATTTCATCTAATGGATTTCATCTAATGGATTTCATCTAACGGATTTCATCTAATGGATTTCATCTAATGGATTTCATCTAACGGATTTCATCTAATGGATTTCATCTAATGGATTTCATCTAATGGATTTCATCTAATGGATTTTATCTTTGGATTTCATCTAATGGATTTCATCTAATGGATTTCATCTAATGGATTTCATCTAATGGATTTCATCTAATGGATTTCATCTAATGGATTTCATCTAAAGGATATTATCTAATGGATTTCATCTAATGGATTTCATCTAATGGATTTTATCTAATGGATTTCATCTAATGGATTTCATCTTTGGATTTCATCTAATGGATTTCATCTAATGGATTTTATCTTTGGATTTCATCTAATGGATTTCATCTAATGGATTTCATCTAATGGATTTTATCTAATGGATTTCATCTAATGGATTTTATCTAATGGATTTCATCTAATGGATTTCATCTAATGGATTTTATCTTTGGATTTCATCTAATGGATTTCATCTAATGGATTTCATCTAATGGATTTTATCTAATGGATTTCATCTAATGGATTTCATCTAATGGATTTCATCTAATGGATTTCATCTAATGGATTTCATCTAATGGATTTCATCTAATGGATTTTATCTAATGGATTTCATCTAATGGATTTTATCTAATGGATTTCATATAATGGATTTCATCTAATGGATTTCATCTAATGGATTTCATCTAATGGATTTCATCTAATGGATTTTATCTAATGGATTTCATTTAATGGATTTCATCTAATGGATTTCATCTAATGGATTTTATCTTTGGATTTCATCTAATGGATTTCATCTAATGTATTTCATCTAATGGATTTTATCTAATGGATTTCATCTAATGGATTTTATCTAATGGATTTCATCTAATGGATTTCATCTAATGGATTTTATCTTTGGATTTCATCAAATGGATTTCATCTAATGGATTTTATCTTTGGATTTCATCAAATGGATTTCATCTAATGGATTTCATCTAATGGATTTCATCTAATGGATTTCATCTAATGGATTTTATCTAATGGATTTCATCTAATGGATTTCATCTAATGGATTTTATCTTTGGATTTCATCAAATGGATTTCATCTAATGGATTTTATCTTTGGATTTCATCAAATGGATTTCATCTAATGGATTTCATCTAATGGATTTCATCTAATGGATTTCATCTAATGGATTTCATCTAATGGATTTTATCTTTGGATTTCATCTAATGGATTTCATCTAATGGATTTTATCTTTGGATTTCATCTAATGGATTTCATCCAATGGATTTCATCTAATGGATTTCATCTAATGGATTTCATCTAATGGATTTTATCTAATGGATTTCATCTAATGGATTTTATCTAATGGATTTCATCTAATGGATTTCATCTAATGGATTTCATCTAATGGATTTCATCTAATGGATTTCATCTAATGGATTTCATCTAATGGATTTCATCTAATGGATTTCATCTAATGGATTTCATCTAATGGATTTCATCTAATGGAGTTCATCTAATGGATTTCATCTAATGGATTTCATCTAATGGATTTCATCTAATGGATTATATCTAATGGATTTCATCTAATGGATTTCATCTAATGGATTTTATCTTTGGATTTCATCTAATGGATTTCATCTAATGGATTTCATCTAATGGATTTTATCTTTGGATTTCATCTAATGGATTTCATCTAATGGATTTTATCTTTGGATTTCATCTAATGGATTTCATCTAATGGATTTCATCTAATGGATTTTATCTAATGGATTTCATCTAATGGATTTCATCTAATGGATTTCATCTAATGGATTTTATCTAATGGATTTCATCTAATGGATTTTGTTATATTCTGTTTCTATCATTTGTATTTATTCTCTTTATCCTTATTCATTAATGTTATTTATATATGTTTATTAAAGTATCCCATGTAATTTCATTGTATTATAGTTTTCTATGTTCATTAGTTTCTTTTCATATATAGGTGCGTTCATGTGAATGATTAGGATTTTTCAGGAGTTATGTCCCAGCTATGCTCTAGTAAACAACCAGCCCTGACCTGCCTTTCACTGCTCTCCTAATTATTACGTTACAACGTAAATAGTGTTACAACATTAACTGACGACAAGGATGGGATCCAACTATCCTCCTTTTGATCCTCAAATTGAACAGATCGATGAATTCATCGAAAGATTCACCGTGCAGAATAGTGATCTTCTAGCAAAGGCAGGGGATAATGAGTTGAAGAAAGCAGCTGTTTTGTGCAGAGCCTTACCTGTTCACGTCATTACAGATCTCCAGCGACGTTGTAAGCCTATGAAGTTGTCGGCAGCAACCTATGAGCAAATTCCCACTACGCTACTGGCACAATACAAAGTCAAAAAGTCTGTAGTCGGCGCCGCTGTGAAGTTTCTGAATCGGAAGCAGCAGAATGGTGAATCCATTGAGAGTTATGCGAAAACTCTCAATAACTTAGCTGCAGAGTGTGACTACAAAACTTGCTGTCACGACCGTCTTCTTCGAGATATTTTTGTGAGTGGGTTATGTTCCAGTGCTATAGTCACTAAGCTACTACAAGAGTGTGACGAAGATAAGCAATTCAATGACTACGTTGCCCAAGCTAAGTTACTTGAACAATTGACTAATGACGCATATGAAATGTCTGCAGAGTCAAGTCAAGTCATTAGTCATAAAGTGTATTCTACAAGAAATCGAAGCCAGGATAAACCTACAAGTGAAATTCCAGTTGGCTATGTTTGCATGAGATGCGGTGCAGACAGGAAGCATTTGGCAAAAAACTGCTGGGCAATGGCTCTCAATTGCCGCAAGTGTGGAAAGACCGGACACATCGCTAGAGTATGCAAGGCAAAAGCTACACACAGTGTGTATGAACCTGAAGTTGCCATGGTAACGTCCTTGACCTCTGAGAATGGAAATTACACGCACAGTCAACCACTTTCAAAACCAATGACGTCATCGCATTCAACTCAGGAACATTTCGAATGCTCAGGCTGCGTTTCAAATTCAAATGTGGAGGGTATGAGTTATAATCATTTCGATGATTCTTTTTTACTGTAAATGCCACTGTTGTCCCTATAACTTTTGAACCAACCTTTTTAAATTGTAATGTCAATGGTACCAATATTAGGTTTGAATTGGATACAGGTTCACATATCTCTACAATTTCTATTACTGATGCCCAGAATATTTGTAATGAAATTAGACCTACATCAGTTAAAGCAAAGGGATACAGTGGCAGTGAGATTAAGTTTCTTGGCAAAGTTTCAGCTAAGCTCACATATAATGATATAACTATTTTTCATGATTTTTTGATTGTAGATTCAAAATTTGTTCCATTACTAGGGAGAGATGTATGTTCCAAGCTGAATATTAACTTTTCTCTACCAGTTAGTTCTAAGATTGCTAATGTAAAATGTCAAAACAATGTATTAAAGGAATTTGATGGTTATTTGTGTAGTGAATTTCAGTCTAATGTTACAGAAACTGTTAGTTTTAGAGTAGATGAGAATGCTATGCCAATATTTTCGAAATCTCGATCAGTCCCTTTAAGATTACAAGATAAGGTTAAGATAGAGTTGAAGCGATTAGAGAATACAGGTCGTATCACTAAGGTGTTTCAGAGTGATTGGGCTTCACCCACAGTGAATGTACTGAAAAGTGATGGGTCTGTACGCATATGTGGTGATTTTTCACCAACGGTTAATAGACATCTTAAGGCGGTAAATTATCCATTACCAACTATTGACGATGTTATATCACAAGTAGGTAACTCTAAATTTTTCTCTAAGGTAGATTTAGCTAATGCTTTTTTACAAATTCCTTTAGACGAATATTCTAAACAATTTACAACCATTAATACTTGCGAAGGACTGTTTAGATATAATTACTTACCATTTGGTTTCAGTGTTTCACCAGGTATATTTCAGTCTTTCATGTGTAAAACTTTAAACAATATCAATCATGTTATTATTTATCAAGATGATATTTTGATATTGACCCCAACTTTAGATCTTCACATTAAAGTATTGAGAGATGTACTATCAGCTCTTAAAGATAAAGGAATTAAGCTTAACGTAAAGAAATGTACATTTTTTTCTGATTCGGTGAACTATCTTGGTCATGTGTTCGATAAAGAGGGAGTACACCCTAATCCAGAAAAAATTAGGGCAATAATAGATGCTCCTTATCCTAAAGATTTAAAGCAATTGCAAGCTTTCATTGGTTTATGCAATTTTTACTGCAGATTTCTACATGACTTCAGTACGGTATTGGCACCGCTTTACAAATTACTAAAGAAGAACTCAAAGTTTATTTGGGGATCTGAACAGATAACTGCTTTCAATGCAGTTAAAAACTTGTTCAATTCCAATAATGTACTTAAATTGTATGATCCTTCTTTTGAAACGTTATTGGAAACTGACAGTTCTTCATATGGTATTGCAGCAGTTTTGATGCAACGTAAAAGTACAGAAAGCATGTGGCTACCTGTACTATTTGCATCGCGCACTTTAAACGATAGTGAGCGAAATTACTCTAACATAGAGAGGGAGGGGCTTAGTGTAGTTTTCGGTTGCGACAAATTTAGAAAATTTTTGTTAGGCACAAAATTTATTATTCGTAATGATCAGCAACCATTGAGAAAACTACTAGCTCATAACAATGCGGTACCAACTACATGTTCTTCTCGCCTTCAGCGGTGGGCATTACGACTTTCACAATTTCAGTATGAGTTTCAATATTCACGAGGTGAAAATAACGTGAACAGCGATTGTCTGAGCCGCCTCCCTTTACCCGATACAATTCAAACATGTGAACCTTATGAGCTAATTTTCACTTTGGAAACTTTTGATAGGTCCATTGTATCTTGTTCTGATGTACGCAACGAAACTGATCTAGACTCAGATTATTCAACTCTTAAGCATTATATTAGGTACGGTTTCCCTGATGTGATTGATAATCCTAAACTATCTAGGTACAAGGGATATGCAGCAGAGATGACTCTCATGAAGGGTTGTATACTCTATAAAAACAGAGTTTTAATTCCAGAGGCACTGCGTGCCAAAGTATTAATGCAGCTTCATGAGAGTCACGCGGGTATGTCCGCTATGAAATCTATGGCTAGGAATCTTATGTGGTATCCAGGTATCGATAGTGATATAGTAAACCTTGTTAATTCTTGTTCTCAATGTAAATCTGTTGCTTCTAAACCCCCACAAAATTCTTCTGTTGAATGGCCAACTCCTGATCGTAGTTGGTCACGTATCCATATTAATCATTTTTTTGTAGAAAATAAAATATGTTTAATCGCTATTGATGCTCTTTCTAAATATATTGAATGTGAAGTAGTACCTAGTGTTAGTGTAGTTGATACCATAGATGCTTTAAGAGTTATATTTAGTAGGCATGGTCTATGTGACACTATAGTTAGCGATAATGCAACGTGTTTTACTGCATCACAGTTCAAAGAGTATTTGATGAGTATTGGCATTCATCATCTAACGTCTAGTCCATACATGCCCTCTAGTAATGGTCAGGCTGAGAGGGGAGTGAGGGTAATAAAAGATTTATTAAAGAAAAACACTGTAGGTTCTTTCAAATCTAGATTAGCTAAAGTGTTACTTTATTATAGGTGTGTTCAGCATAGTGTTACACAATTGGCCCCTTGTGTATCACTCAATAAAAGGAAATATGTAACTGTGACTGATAGAATAAATCCTAGATTTGTTCCTCGTGTAAAAACTCCTAGAGGTAAAAATATGCGGCAGTTTGAAGAAGGAGACTCGGTACTTGCTTTGAACTTGAGAGAAGGTACAAAGTGGTTTATAGGTACTATTGTTGATAAAATTGCTGTAAATGTTTATTTAGTTCACATTCATGAGTTAGGAGTAGTATGGAAGAGGCATTTACATCAACTCTTACCTAGCTCTATCAAGTCTAGAGATACCCGTATCGGTTCTGGTAATGAAGGTAAAACTATTGTATTTCCTGATGAGCACATTCGAATAAAGCCTTCTACAGTATATTCTGAGAACTTTGTACCACCTGTGGTTCCTGTTTTGGTACCGGAACATTGTCCAGTACAGCCAGACGCAAAAGGAGATACTCCTTCTTCCACCGGTACCCCCACTGATGAACCGGTACTTAGACGTTCTACCCGAGTAAAGAATCCCGTTGATAGATATGGACTCGATTAGTTTATTTGAATTATATGTCCTTAACTAAAGAGGGGGAAGTTGTTATATTCTGTTTCTATCATTTGTATTTATTCTCTTTATCCTTATTCATTAATGTTATTTATATATGTTTATTAAAGTATCCCATGTAATTTCATTGTATTATAGTTTTCTATGTTCATTAGTTTCTTTTCATATATAGGTGCGTTCATGTGAATGATTAGGATTTTTCAGGAGTTATGTCCCAGCTATGCTCTAGTAAACAACCAGCCCTGACCTGCCTTTCACTGCTCTCCTAATTATTACGTTACAACGTAAATAGTGTTACAACAGATTTCATCTAATGGATTTCATCTAATGGATTTCATCTAATGGATTTTATTTAATGGATTTCATCTAATGGATTTTATCTAATGGATTTTATCTAATGGATTTCATCTAATGGATTGCATCTAATGGATTTCATCTAATGGATTTCATCTAATGGATTTCATCTAATGGATTTCATCTAATGGATTTTATCTTTGGATTTCATCTAATGGATTTCATCTAATGGATTTCATCTAATGGATTTTATCTAATGGATTTTATCTAATGGATTTCATCTAATGGATTTCATCTTTGGATTTCATCTAATGGATTTCATCTAATGGATTTCATCTAATGGATTTCATCTAATGGATTTTATCTAATGGATTTCATCTAATGGATTTCATCTAATGGATTTCATCTAATGGTTTTCATCTAATGGATTTCATCTAATGGATTTCATCTAATGGATTTCATCTAATGGATTTCATCTAATGGATTTTATCTAATGGATTTTATCTAATGGATTTTATCTAATGGATTTTATCAAATGGATTTCATCTAATGGATTTCATCTAATGGATTTCATCTAATGGATTTCATCTAATGGATTTCATCTAATGGATTTCATCTAATGGATTTCATCTAATGGATTTCATCTAATGGATTTCATCTAATGGATTTCATCTAATGGATTTCATCTAATGGATTTCATCTAATGGATTTTATCTAATGGATTTCATCTAATGGATTTTATCTAATGGATTTCATCTAATGGATTTCATCTAATGGATTTCATCTAATGGATTTCATCTAATGGATTTCATCTAATGGATTTCATCTAATGGATTTCATCTAATGGATTTCATCTAATGGATTTCATCTAATGGAGTTCATCTAATGGATTTCATCTAATGGATTTCATCTAATGGATTTGATCTTTGGATTTCATCTAATGGATTTCATCTAATGGATTTCATCTAATGGATTTTATCTTTGGATTTCATCTAATGGATTTCATCTAATGGATTTCATCTAATGGATTTCATCTAATGGATTTCATCTAATGGATTTTATCTTTGGATTTTATCTTTGGATTTCATCTAATGGATTTCATCTAATGGATTTCATCTAATGGATTTCATCTAATGGATTTCATCTAATGGATTTCATCTAATGGATTTCATCTAATGGATTTCATCTAATGGATTTTATCTTTGGATTTCATCTAATGGATTGCATCTAATGGATTTCATCTAATGGATTTCATCTAATGGATTTCATCTAATGGATTTCATCTAATGGATTTTATCTTTGGATTTCATCTAATGGATTTCATCTAATGGATTTCATCTAATGGATTTTATCTAATGGATTTCATCTAATGGATTTCATCTAATGGATTTCATCTTTGGATTTCATCTAATGGATTTCATCTAATGGATTTCATCTAATGGATTTCATCTAATGGATTTTATCTAATGGATTTCATCTAATGGATTTCATCTAATGGTTTTCATCTAATGGATTTCATCTAATGGATTTCATCTAATGGATTTCATCTAATGGATTTCATCTAATGGATTTCATCTAATGGATTTCATCTAATGGATTTCATCTAATGGATTTCATCTAATGGATTTCATCTAATGGATTTTATCTAATGGATTTTATCTAATGGATTTTATCTAATGGATTTCATCTAATGGATTTCATCTAATGGATTTTATCTAATGGATTTTATCTAATGGATTTTATCTAATGGATTTCATCTAATGGATTTCATCTAATGGATTTTATCTAATGGATTTTATCTAATGGATTTCATCTAATGGTTTTCATCTAATGGATTTCATCTAATGGATTTCATCTAATGGATTTCATCTAATGGATTTTATCTAATGGATTTTATCTAATGGATTTCATCTAATGGATTTTATCTAATGGATTTTATCTAATGGATTTCATCTAATGGATTTCATCTAATGGATTTCATCTAATGGATTTTATCTAATGGATTTCATCTAATGGATTTTATCTAATGGATTTCATCTAATGGATTTCATCTAATGAATTTCATCTAATGGATTTCATCTAATGGATTTCATCTAATGGATTTCATCTAATGGATTTCATCTAATGGATTTCATCTAATGGATTTCATCTAATGGATTTCATCTAATGGAGTTCATCTAATGGATTTCATCTAATGGATTTTATCTTTGGATTTCATCTAATGGAGTTCATCTAATGGATTTCATCTAATGGATTTCATCTAATGGATTTCATCTAATGGATTTCATCTAATGGATTTGATCTTTGGATTTCATCTAATGGATTTCATCTAATGGATTTCATCTAATGGATTTTATCTTTGGATTTCATCTAATGGATTTCATCTAATGGATTTCATCTAATGGATTTTATCTAATGGATTTCATCTAATGGATTTCATCTAATGGATTTCATCTAATGGATTTTATCTAATGGATTTTATCTAATGGATTTTATCTAATGGATTTCATCTAATGGATTTCATCTAATGGATTTCATCTAATGGATTTCATCTAATGGATTTTATCTAATGGATTTTATCTAATGGATTTTATCTAATGGATTTCATCTAATGGATTTCATCTAATGGATTTTATCTAATGGATTTTATCAAATGGATTTTATCAAATGGATTTCATCTAATGGATTTTATCTAATGGATTTCATCTAATGGATTTCATCTAATGGATTGCATCTAATGGATTTCATCTAATGGATTTCATCTAATGGATTTTATTTAATGGATTTCATCTAATGGATTTTATTTAATGGATTTCATCTAATGGATTTTATCTAATGGATTTTATCTAATGGATTTCATCTAATGGATTGCATCTAATGGATTTCATCTAATGGATTTCATCTAATGGATTTCATCTAATGGATTTCATCTAATGGATTTTATCTTTGGATTTCATCTAATGGATTTTATCTAATGGATTTCATCTAATGGATTTCATCTAATGGATTTTATCTAATGGATTTCATCTAATGGATTTCATCTTTGGATTTCATCTAATGGATTTCATCTAATGGATTTCATCTAATGGATTTCATCTAATGGATTTTATCTAATGGATTTCATCTAATGGATTTTATCTAATGGATTTCATCTAATGGATTTCATCTAATGGTTTTCATCTAATGGATTTCATCTAATGGATTTCATCTAATGGATTTCATCTAATGGATTTCATCTAATGGATTTCATCTAATGGATTTTATCTAATGGATTTCATCTAATGGATTTTATCTAATGGATTTCATCTAATGGATTTCATCTAATGGATTTCATCTAATGGATTTCATCTAATGGATTTTATCTAATGGATTTCATCTAATGGATTTTATCTAATGGATTTCATCTAATGGATTTTATCTAATGGATTTTATCTAATGGATTTCATCTAATGGATTTCATCTAATGGATTTCATCTAATGGATTTCATCTAATGGATTTCATCTAATGGATTTCATCTAATGGATTTCATCTAATGGATTTCATCTAATGGAGTTCATCTAATGGATTTCATCTAATGGATTTTATCTTTGGATTTCATCTAATGGAGTTCATCTAATGGATTTCATCTAATGGATTTCATCTAATGGATTTTATCTAATGGATTTTATCTAATGGATTTCATCTAATGGATTTCATCTAATGGATTTGATCTTTGGATTTCATCTAATGGATTTCATCTAATGGATTTCATCTAATGGATTTCATCTAATGGATTTTATCTTTGGATTTCATCTAATGGATTTCATCTAATGGATTTCATCTAATGGATTTCATCTAATGGATTTTATCTAATGGATTTTATCTAATGGATTTCATCTAATGGATTTCATCTAATGGATTTTATCTAATGGATTTCATCTAATGGATTTCATCTAATGGATTTTATCTAATGGATTTCATCTAATGGATTTTATCTAATGGATTTCATCTAATGGATTTCATCTAATGGATTTCATCTAATGGATTTTATCTAATGGATTTTATCAAATGGATTTCATCTAATGGATTTTATCTAATGGATTTCATCTAATGGATTTCATCTAATGGATTGCATCTAATGGATTGCATCTAATGGATTTTATCTAATGGATTTCATCTAATGGATTTCATCTAATGGATTTCATCTAATGGATTTCATCTAATGGATTTCATCTAATGGATTTCATCTAATGGATTTCATCTAATGGATTTTATCTTTGGATTTCATCTAATGGATTTCATCTAATGGATTTCATCTAATGGATTTTATCTTTGGATTTCATCTAATGGATTTCATCTAATGCATTTCATCTAATGCATTTCATCTAATGGATTGCATCTAATGGATTTCATCTAATGGATTTCATCTAATGGATTTCATCTAATGGATTTTATCTTTGGATTTCATCTAATGGATTTCATCTAATGGATTTCATCTAATGGATTTCATCTAATGGATTTTATCTTTGGATTTCATCTAATGGATTTCATCTAATGGATTTCATCTAATGGATTTCATCTAATGGATTTCATCTTATGGATTTCATCTAATGGATTTCATCTTATGATTAAGAGATTAGGTTTTTATCCACGATACAATTTAAATTGTATTTTCTAAACTTCAACAATGTTTATTAGTTTAAAAGTGTAACAAAGTGATGTTTTACTCTTGTTTTTTCATCATTGTGTACACCACATTTTTGTTTATTTCAGTATTGAAAGATATCGATTCAAACCTCAAGCTTAGTCGGTTGAATCTCATTAGTGAATATGAACCTAACATTAGACCCATTCTTGGAATAGAAAACTCACTTATAAAAAGCAGTCTGCCATCAACTGTACACCTTAATAAACTATACAATATGGAGTACATTTTATCTACTTCATAAATTGGTCAAACCTAAAATCTTTCCATCAAATGAACCATCTTTGGATGGGTTAAGGGTGTCATACCCCCCACACCCATCATATTTTTATATTGAATTGTTTGGGGTCAGAGAATGTATTTTTCTATTTTATTTACCATTTAAATAAAATATTTTAAGAAGGGATGTTTCTTAGGTGGTAATTTTCTAATAGTAATTAAATTTTCATTTATAACAAGTAAGGTTTAAAGTAATTAATTTACCTCTATTACTTAAATTGCATACTCATATTTGACACATACTTATTTTTTAAATTTTTAAACAAATCCTAAATACCAAGAGCTTCACAAAAAATTATGAAATAAAAATAATACATGAATTTTGATGGCCATTTTATAGATGGTGAATCAATACTGAACTATTTTAGTATAAATTCATATTTCCTAATATAAAATGTTTTTGTCCTCTAAGATCAAAATTTTTCTGTAAAACAACCATCAATTAAGTGTTTTAAACAAAATGTTGTGATTAAAATTCAAGGGGATATTATGACAAACGTAAAATATGGCCTTAAAATAGTAAATTCATTAACTCACGATGAAATCAGAACTGTCCATCCGAGCAAATGATTGAACAATTCATCATCTTTTAGATCCTCTTGTGGAACATTCATGTAGGAAGAGAGCCAAAAAATAATCGAGATAATAGACAGTTTTAGCCACTTTTCAAAGAAATTGAAATATTCTCTTCGTAGATAATAGATGGAAAACAATTCTATCACTAAAACGAAAAGATTCCAAAATAACATGACTTTTATAGAAAAATGGAATCCTCCATTTAATGATTTGTCAAACATTATTAAGAAAATGGTGTAAAAGTACAATGCTATATTTAAAACAGGCATTGGATAAATAATTGAAGACATGTACTTCACATAAACTTCTATGAGAGGATGTATGAATGCTTCTTCGAGATCAGGTCTCCTGCTTATGCTGAGTAGCATAGGAGTTGCACAAAATATTTCTTCTAATCTTGTTATGGATTTTGGTAAGAGGAAGTCATAATTCAAACATACATAATGATTGGGAGAATTTGGATTGTGTGATTCTTTACTCTTTATATCATAATTATTAATTGATTGGTCAAATGCATTCATTAATATATTATTGGTTATAAATTTCTTGATAGTTTTATCTTTATTTCCAATATAAGCTCCCTTGGCAATTAAGTACGATATAACCTTATCGCTTGAATTCCTCACAACATCAAGATCTAAGGAGCCATTTTGTTTATCTTTCATCTTTGATACTAGTAGATCTGTTATGACTGAGTTCTTTCGAGACAATGATGTGTTTAGTGGAATCTCACCGTCTACATCTTTAACAAATGGATTGGCATCAAGTTCATTCAGAAGAAACTTAACATCATCCTCGTCACAATCACTTACTACTTTTGCCAAAATGGATTTCGAACCAATTCGACCATTAATCAACCTATTCATTTCATCTTTAGTTTCTAATTTCACCATGAAAGGTACTTTCCACAAAATTCGGAAATATTTAAAGTTATTATCAGCTATCCGATTGTACAATGTTGCCTCTAATACTTTCGCTGAAGACTTATCAGTAACACTGCTTCCAGATGCTTCTTCAGTGGAATCCACAAATATCTCAGAGAAATTGTCTGGCAAATCATCAGCCTTTGACCCTTTACTGATCAAAGTCTCAAAGAATTCTTTAGAATATTCTGTCAATTGGTCTATGTCATCATTGATTAGATTGGCAGCTAATTTTAGAGGCGTTTCACTGTTGAAGTTTATCGGGTTTAGATCTACGTCTGGATGATTGATCAAAATATTGAAAGATTCTGATAGTCTTTCCCTTAAGTAAACGTCACACAAGATTTTCTTGGCTAGGTAATGCAAAGGAGTGTTTCCGTCATCGTCCCTCAGGTTAGGGTTAGCTTCTGAATACAGAAGAATTTTAATGATGTCGGGGTACACTTTCTTAGTCGCAATATGGAGAGCAGTTTCTCCATTGATGTTTGGCAAAGAAATCTTTTCTGACATTTCATCAGTTGGAATCTTAGATATTAGAGACCTAATGGCTTCCAAATTTCCACTTTCTGATGCACGGTGAAGAACAGTGGAATAACCCTTTTCTTCATCGTCACTTCCTTCGTTATTTTCCACCGATAATGATTCATTTACATCAATAAGGTTGGCTGAAAAGTAAGAAGGTTGTATAAAGGAAATTCTAATGTTATATCTATATCATTAAGGTTATAGCATTATCAGTCTTGATCTTTTTTATCAGTTTGAATAAACCCTAAATTTTACCATTAAGCAACAGATCAAATAAGGTTTCTTTATCAATCCAATTGAAGAGATAAATATTTCTGTACTGCAATTCATATTTCCTATAATGGTAGAGTATCAATTATACATGTTAATAATACAATAAGTTTGAATTTATTTATATAATATCCTGCTGTGAAACTTTAAATAAGGATAAACTTATTATTAAGTGTAGATTTTTCACCGTAACAACTAAATTTATCGTAGATTTATTCATCGTAATTGTTTATTACATAAAATTAAGAACCTAAAAATAACACGAGTGAAACCAGTATAATTTAGTGGTCAAATAACTGTTCTATTTGGTACTCCAGAGCAAAAAAACTTAGATTTGAACTCACCCATTGCGATCACTTCATCTGTCGTAGACATTTTTCTTCTGATGAACAGCCAGAAAATTATAAATTATTAGTTATATTGAGAAAATTGTAGCTATATCGTTCATATATTTATGATTACAGTCAACACAGAGTAAATATTATTACACAAAGTAAGAATGAACCTAGTACTTTCGTTTTTACTACCCAGGATATTTGTTACTAGATTAACATATCTAAAATATATTCAGAGAATTTCAAGTTGTATCCCTTCCATATGCAGTAGAGTGTCAATAAATAATTAAAGTTTATATTGTTTGATTGCGATTTGTCTAACACTTCGTAGTACGTACCTATGAAAAAATAGCACAGGCGAAATTCTGGGTCATTTGGACAATATTTAGATGTGACTCAAGTCAATTGAAATTATATCCTCATATGTATAGACAATTAATACGAATAATCACAATAGGTCAGGTTATTTTATAATTTATATATTGAGCAAGTTTATGTATTGATTAATTGATTTAACACACTCTAACAACAATGGCTGGGAAAAGTGTGGAGGGTCAAAAATCTCCGTCAAAAACCCACGGTGCAAAAAAAGGGTTGGCTAACAGAGAAAAACCATTCATATTTTTTGCTTTTGCGCTCCTGTTTTGGATTTTAAGTCAGAAACCACGGTGGTCAAAGCCCTCATGCAATTGAAAAGCATGCAATTAACCCCAGACAAAAAAAAAACAATCGCAATAAACAAAACCTCTAAAAGTCTTGGTGCAAAACAAAACGTGAAAGACATCCGGTGCAGAAAACTTTAACTTGAATTTAACTATCAAAATCAAGATAAAAGAAAATTAACAGGATGTAAGTAGTTTTTACATTTAATATGTTTAACATTATTCATTGCTATTTAAATATTGAACATTGTTAATTGCTAATAAATTAATATAAGCTATAACCAGTTCTTGCTGTTAAATTAATAAGCAAAATTTATCACTAACAATAAACTAGTGTTTATTGCCTAGTCGTTACTTTTAGTTTATTTTTAATGACATGAATTTCCAGAATTTAGATTTTAAATTCAGTTCTTGCAACTCATGAAATGACATCATTTGCAGTAGTTTTTTGCTTTATATAACTCAACCCTTCATATAATAACTTCATACTTCCTTTATATATTCTATTATTTAAAATTTTACATAATCTATTTTTGGAAGTCGGAAATTTAAATTCCATTTTCTGTAATTAATGTCTGCAGTTGGAAGAAACCTATAAGTTATTAGACAAGGCAAAAATGAAACTATGCTATTAAAAATACTTCATACAGTAAACACCAGGCCAAAGACATTCATTTTTACGTATTATTTCATCATATAATCTTATATTTTAATTTAAAGGTTTAAATAAAACATGAGTTAGAAGAATTGATTAAAAATCTAAATTTTGGAAATTTATGTTTGTTAAATGGAAGAACCCTATTAGGTAATTAAACCCAAAAAATATTGAAAATAGGCTATTAAAAATATATCACAAAGTAACCACTAGGCGATGAACACTTTTTTTTTTGTTAGAAATAAATTTTGTTCAATATTTTAACAGCAAGAACTATAGTTATAACCGGTTTTTTACACTGGGGATATTTTACATGCTTTTTTGACCAGGGTGTTTTTGACGGATGGGTTTGTTGCACGGGTTTTTATTGCATGTTTTATTTTCTCACGGAGAGTTTTTGACCACGGAGATTTTATCCTAGAATCCAAAAACAGGACCAAACAGCGAAAACTTTGAACGATGTCTCATCCATCTATCGTTGTAAAAATATACACTGCAATTTTTTGTTAAAAAGGAATTAATGATTTATTTGCACAGTGTGCTCATAAACTTGCTAAATATGTAAATTTTGAAATAAACTTGCAAATTATTAGTAATCGTTTTATTTTTAAGATAAAATTTCAATTGACTGGAGTCATCTCGAAATATTGTCCCCAAGATTTCGCCTGTGTTGTTTTTACTGGGTACGGAGTATTGGAAAAATGGCCATTCGATTTATTCTATTTTAAAAATTCTCCAATATGCACTAGTGTCACCTTACAATATGCACTAGTGTCACCTTACAATATGCACTAGTGTCACCTTACAATATGCACTAGTGTCACCTTACAATATGCACTAGTGTCACCTTACAATATGCACTAGTGTCACCTTACAATATGCACTAGTGTCACCTTACAAAATGCACTAGTGTCACCTTACAATATGCACTAGTGTCACCTTACAATATGCACTAGTGTCACCTTACAATATGCAGGTTTAAGCTTCTATTGAATGAGTATTGATTGCTATTTTCCATTTGTAGAATTTTTTATAAATAACTAGTTGAAATAAGACTGTTTTCTAATAATAGCTGAATATTACTAGCTAATTATAGGAAATTTAGAAGTAGAAACTAATAATTAATAACGCTCTAATTTCAAAATAAACATTCAGTCAGCTCACTACCTTCGCAGATTGTGAAAGGTAGTGTTTTAGGCGGCATTTATTTATTTATCATCTCGTTACTCGCATAACTCAAAAACTGTTCAACAAAATTGCCTGGAATTTGATGGGACGATTGTTCATTATCCACGAAACATCTGAAAAGATTTTGGGAGCGATAAGGCAAAGGGTCAAAATGAAGGTCATTCATAAAACAAAAAGTATTCAACCAAATTGGTTGAAATTTGGTGGGACGAACCAGGAACCTATTGATTAGATTTTGGGAGCGAACGAGTAAGAGGTCTAGGTCATTTATAACTCAAGGATAATAAGATGGTCAAGTATAAACTCAAGAATAATTGAATGGTGAATATCATTTATAACTAATGGCGAAAGTATGCGCTACACGAGTGGCGGCAATTGATAATGAAATAAATTATCAAAAACATTTAAAAAATTAATTAGACTCAACTTCTATTCGTAACCTATCTCGAGTCAATTTAACTCACTTTTCAGTCTTGAAATATACTGTAGATACAGGGTAGATACCTCAGGCAGATACAGGGTAGATACCTCAGGCAGATATAGGGTAGATACCTCAGACAGATACAGAGTAGATACCTCAGACAGATACAGGGTATATACCTCAGACAGATACAGTTTTATCATCCCAGTCTTTCAACTCCTATCTTTCTTCACCAGTTCCATTTTCAAGACTGGAGTGATATCATCACTCCTCGACTACAAAATTTACTTATCTTCACCAACAAAAAGTCTAAAAGCGATTTAATATTTTGATTTCTTTGCTCACATCCTGTATAATACATACAAATTTGAACTATAAGTAAATATACCAACATACATACATGGCTTATCTATAGTTCCATACCCAAAGTCACAAGAAATAACACAATTATGAAAATGCACAGAAGAAATAAGAGGCAATACTCTACTTTAATAGAGCCTTCTTAAGTATACTTACATATTTACTCTTGTAAACCAAATTCATAAAATCATTGTATGTCTAATGATAAAAGGGAGAACTATTGAAAAATTAAAAATCATTTACCTAAATGTTTTTTAAAAAAATCTAATAAATCAAACATTTCGGATTATTAAAAATCCATCATCAGTGCATGGTATACAATTGTGAAATTTTCTGTAAAAATATGACATGGTTAAAATTTATTCGAAAACTAAGTAATGCTTAAAATGAGAAACTTTATTAAAACATAATAGGCTTTAGGGTAGTTTGTCCCAATTAAGGAACAAACCAATAACAACTGGTAGGACAAGTCTTAAATGGTAATATAAAATATCACTCGCAAATAAAAAACCTAAAGACAGGTCAAAATCTTATTTTAATGAGCATTTATCTAAAAGTAAATATTATTTTTGTGTTTATCACCTTCGCAAAATTGAGGAAAGTTATGTTTCGGTAAGATATATTTGTAATCTTGTTAATTGCATTCAACCAAATTACCTGAAATTTGGTGGGAAAATATTTGAATAGATTTTGGGAGAGATCGATTAAAGGTCAAGGTCAATCATAATTCGAATTCGAATTGATTTTGGGAGAAATTGGGTCAAAGGTCGGGGTCATAACTCAAAAAATATTCAACCAAATTGCCTAAAATTTGGAAGGACGATTGGTCATCATCTAGGAACCATGTGATTAGACTTAGGGAGCGATCGATTCGAAGGATAAGTTCAAAGTCACTAAAAAGTCGAAATCGATTGCTGTGGCGGTGAAGGTATAAGTTATTTTCTTTCTTTCCTTATAGTTGGCCTGCTGACTTGCCTTGATATTCCTTGTTATTAACTAGCATGTGAAATTTATCATGTATACCAGCAGGATGTTTGAATTCGGTATATATAAGTTCATGTCACTTATTTCAATGGCCTCTGTTGTTGTAGGTTAATTTGATTAGTTAGTTTAATTAGTTAATTAAATTAGTTAAAAAATGTATGTTTGCGTGTTAAAATTAATTGCTATCGGAATAACCCTGCAAACATTTCCTCATGGCATACACATGGATGCCATGTGGTTGGATGGTTTTAATATGGCAATACGTTTTTAAGATGTATCATCCACATTGAAACAACCTAAACACTAAAATAACATATGTTAACCATGTGTAAAATAGCACATCGAAACCACATGTCAATGACCATTTCAATAACAGATGTTAACCATGTGTAATTTACAACATTAAAACCACATGTCAATGACCATTTCAATAACAGATGTTAACCATGTGTAATTTATAACATTAAAACCACATGTCAATGACCATTTCAATAACAGATGTTAACCATGTGTAATTTACCACATGTCAATTGCAATTTCAATAACAGATGTTAGCCATGTATTATTTACCACATGTCAATTACCATTTCAATTACAGATGTTAGCCATGTGTAATTTACCACATTAAAACCACATGTTAATGACCATTTCAGTAACAGATGTTAACCATGTGTAATATACCACATTGAAACCACATGTCAATTACCATTTCAATAACAGATGTTAACCATGTGTAATTCACCACATTAAAACCACATGTCAATGATCATTTCAATAACAGATGTTAACCATGTGTAATTTACAACATTTAAACCACATGTCAATGACCATTTCAATAACAGATGTTAACCATGTGATTACGCAATATCATAACCACATGTTTGAAACCATACTGAAACCATATTTTATAGATATTTGATTATAAACATAATACATGGTAAATGGCATGTAGTTGTAATGTGGTAAATTACACATGGTTAACATCTGTTATTGAAATGGTCATTGACATGTGGTTTCAATGTTGTAAATTACACATGGTTAACATCTGTCATTGAAATGGTATTTGACATATGGTTGTAATGTGGTAAATACACATGGTTTACATCAGTTATTGAAATGGTAATTAACATGTGGTTGTATTGTGGTAAATTACACATGGTTAACATCTGTTATTGAAATGGTAATTGACATGTGGTTGTAATGTGGTAAATTACACATGGTTTACATCAGTTATTGAAATGGTAGTTGTAATGTGGTAAATTACACATGGTTAACATCTGTTATTAAAATGGTCATTGAAATGTGGTTTTGATGTGGTAAATTACACATGGTTAACATCTGTTATTGAAATGATCATTGACATGTGGTTTTAATGTGGTAAATTACACATGGTTAACATCTGTTATTGAAATGGTCATTGAAATGTGGTTTTGATGTGGTAAATTACACATGGTTAACATCTGTTATTGAAATGATCATTGACATGTGGTTTTAATGTGGTAAATTACACATGGTTAACTTCTGTTATTTTAAAACTCTAAATACAATTATGTGAAAGAGGACGATCAATCTATTTATTGTATAATTACAGTAGAGCTCCACTATAGTGAACTCCTGTACAGTGATCCTGTTTAGTAGAACCCTGTTTAGCGAACTAACTTTTATAGTGAAAATATTTAGTTTAGTTCACCACAAATTACTTTGTTTTCTATGAATATCTATATAGTAAATTAGTTGTAATTTATGAAAGTTCTTCCAGTACAAATTTTCTTTAATGAAGTCATGTGTAGTGATCCGTTCTGATATTTAGAGTTCTGAGAAATTAAATACACTGAATAATGAATATATTTGAAAAAGAAAGAAAATATTTTATGTAGTCTGCCATGATAATGCTAGTTTTCTATACAACTCTTATATCATCTACACTCTACAGCAAGGGTGGGCAAATGCAGCACTCATTGCTATTTTGGCACTCAGAGCAGCACTCGTGCCCACCAGAGAAAGGGTACTTTATTTTCTACCAAAGAAAATTTAAAATATTTAGCCCTGACTGCTTTATAAATTACAAGGATATATAATATAAAAGTGGATGGTAAAATAATTGAAGAACAGAATATTTTTAATAACCTTGATACTTTGATAGTCAATTTTATACGTTAATAAGGTATTTTTAGTTTATTGTTAAAGTAGTGCCGGTGTTTAAAAAAATTACTTCAGACCCTTTATTTTATCCGACTCTCTCTTTCTTATACTGGTAAGAATTTGTGCAATTATTTTTAATTCCTTTTTTTAATAAGTTGGGATTTTATGAATAAGTTACTAAATTTTTATTACTCAAAACAACTTATTTTAGTTTTTATTATAAAAAAAGAAAAGTATAATTATATATCATTTTTTAATTGCTTTTAATTCAAATAATAAATATACTACAAATATTTATGTTCCAAATATGTACGATTGTACGTACCTCAATAAAATCTATCCCCGCCCTCTCATTTTAATTACTCAGTATCCCCTGCAATTTAAAAAAACGGAAAGAAAATGGTAACGGCACTTTTATTCCATATTTCGGCACTGAAAAACACAATAAGTGCCCATCCCTGCTCTAAAGTGAAGTAAATCATCTAAAGTGAATATAAATTTATTAATAATAACTTTAAAAAGCTACTTCTATCATGTCCAGGATGGCTCATTGGATATGTCGCAGACTCAAA
The DNA here is from genome assembly GCA_947561585.1 of Caprella mutica. Lineage (NCBI taxonomy): Eukaryota > Metazoa > Arthropoda > Malacostraca > Amphipoda > Caprellidae > Caprella > Caprella mutica. The sequence goes on from CANNZV010003373.1 coordinate 76,737, forward strand.
ACAACAGCAAACTACAGGGACCCCAGTTCGATTCCGGAAGCACCACTTCATTTCTTTCCCCATTTCTTTCAATTTAATTTGTGTATAACAATATGTAATATTAAACTAAATAATATACAGGCAAATTAAATATACATTATATACAGTAAAGTAAGAAATGGCAATAAAATTAGTATGATCTTTTTGATTTATTGACACATGGTACTGATGTGTGTTACACATGGTACTGATATGTGTTACACATGGTATTGATATGGGAAACATGTTGTATTGATATGGGTAACATATGGTATAGATATACGTAACATATGGTACAGATATGGGTAACATATGGTACTGATATGGGTAACATATGGTAAAGATATGGTTAACATATGGTATTGATATGGGTAACATATGGTACAGATATGGGTAACATATGGTACAGATATGGGTAACATATGGTATTGATATGGGTAACATATGGTTTTGATATGGGTAACTTATGGTTTTGATATGGGTAACATATGGTTTTGATATGGGTAACATATGGTACAGATATGGGTAACATATGGTATTGATATGGGTAACATATGGTTTTGATATGGGTAACTTATGGTTTTGATATGGGTAACTTATGGTTTTGATATGGGTAACATATGGTTTTGATATGGGTAACATATGGTTTTGATATGGGTAACATATGGTACAGATATTGGTAACATATGGTACAAATATGGGTAACATATGGTACTGATATGGCTAACATATGGTACTGATATGGGTAACATATGGTATTGATATGGTTAACATATGGTATTGATAAGGGTAACATATGGTATTGATATGGGTAACATATGGTACTGATATGGGTAACATATGGTATTGATATGGTTAACATATGGTACAGATATGGGTAACATATGGTACACATATGTGTTACACATGGTACTGATATGTGGTTTTGTTATGGTTAACATGTGTATTCAATATGTTATACATGTGGCAAAACCACATGTATAACATATCGTCCAAGGTTCCAAAAATCAACATTGTAACCACATTGTTATAATGCGGACATAACCACATGGTATACATGTGGAAATGTTTGCAGGGTTAATAATACACTCAATTCACTTTATTAAACCTTACCAAGAAAATTCTTTTGCAATTTTAAGTTATGCATAATGGTCCGAAAAAAGTTACATAATGATAGGGTTGTCAATATGGAATTATTAAATATATGATCACAATATAATACACTGAGTTGTAATTTCGTTATAACCAATCAATTTCATGAGTTTCTATATATTAATAATATCCCATATTATATCATGACAGGAAATAACGTATGTCGAATTTAGATATCAAAATATGTTGTAAACGGAGAAAGTTCAATTAAAATATCTAATGTACATGTAACTTGATATCAAAATGAAAAAAAAACTATTATCCATGCGAATAAAAATGCAGATTGCAGATATTCACAAAGTAAAGTATTTTATATCAGTCTGCTAACGAATTGTACCTTTCACACGGTCCTGCAACTTAAGAAAATAATAAATAACATTGATAGGTTCATAAATCGATTGTCTGATAAAAAACCCATGCAATTGTGCTGACATTTTGTGTAAAATGTACAAATATTCCATTACTATCCATTATTACAACATTCAAATTGTACACCAAATTTATATACTACTTTGAAATATATGTTTAAGTTATAGGGGAGGGTGGTCATCAATGGGACACTGGGAACAATGGGACATGCTGAATAACTTTTTTATTTGAGGGTAATTTTTAACAAAATCTTAGTGGTAAATTAAGCATACTTCAGTGCATTCACTCGCATTGCTTTCAGCGGTTGGGGTGCAGTCAGCCCTGTGTAAAAGCGAAAACGTGTTTTCGGGGTGATAAAACTAAATATTTCGTACTTTGTTTCAATTGTTATAAATCTGTAAATTTAACATATAATGCTTACGGCATTTTTAAATGATATTAAGTAATATGTAAAATATGATCATTTGAAAGGATTGCCTTTATACTTTTGTAGTTGAGCCGCTATACCCATATGTTTTCAAAATGGCGTCATGGTGATCATTGGGACAGAAAATTTGGTTAACAATGGGACAGTGCCTTATTGTCAACCAAACTGTCTAGTTACTCCATATGAATCAATATATCTATTTTTTTGATACAATAACGTGAACTGTAGCTTCAGGGCTTCTTGTAGAAACAGAGCTTCCAGCTGAAGCGGGACTTTCGATCATGTTCAAGGGCTTTAGCAATCTGAGGTCATCACAAAGCACTGCATGGAGAACAAATTTCACTAATAAAAGAAAAAGACGCAGCATGATTGCAACGGATACACCAGAGAAAGAAGAGCTTTTTGCTGGTGCCACTAAGGATAAGGCCTTCGAAATCACTTCATAAAGCATCTGACGTAGATGGCCTGTGAACTATTGTTCTTGGTCTGGTATATAACTCTTAATTAATCTAACTGATCCATTCATCTGAAGAACTCAAATCTCCACCGAAAATGTTGAAAATGAAGATTTATGCACTTGTAGAATTTGAGGCGACTTCTAAAACGTATTCTGTTGGCCAAAAGCATGAAAAAGATAAATACGAAATATTGATGTTAGGCGAAGATTCAAGTGCAATGAGCTTAATTTTCCAAATGTTCCTGACATGGCTTCGGTGAAGTTAGAGGACATTAAACTGATTTTATATGAACTAACTAAGTGTGGGACAACATAAAGAGATAATTCGAACTTGAAATTTTACCAAAAACTCAACAATATACAAGTTTGATAAACTGTACCATCGTTCACCAGGGCATGTCCCATTGTTCACCAGCGCTGTTAAACAATGGGACAATTTTTTTTGTTTTTTATTTAATTTTTTTCTAGTCAACAGAATATGTGATAGCATTCGAGTTGGTTACATTTTATAAAGGAATATCTATATTACACATGGATTTTTTATTTTTCTTACTTTGCCCATAGTAAATGAAATATCAATCTTTCTGTGTTTTTTGTCCCATTGATGACCACCCTCCCCTACAACACCAATTATTATCACTCGGAGCGAAATAAAAACTTAGGAAATGGTTAGTTATCTATCTTGGGAATTCCCATAAAGTGAATATTTAATTGTTTAGTTTAAACTGAATGCAATAATACAAAAAATAATAAGATTTATTCAATTATTTACATTATTATTATCACAAGAACCCCCGAAAAAGAATGATTAAAATCTAGTATGAACTTAAATTGTTTTAATAGTAAAGAGAATTGGTTGAAAAGAGTCGAACTCAATGTGATTTCAACATTATATAGAGGTTATTTAAACTCTACAAATTGAAGTTATTTTCAGGTTTCAAGCTTTCGAATAGTAAAGGTGTGATTCCAATTCGGCGGCTGAAGCGGCAAGAGCCATGCGTTTCAAGCCGCTCGGCTCTCCTTTTGGACTGCTATCCGATATATCCCATGTACCCCTTTCCAATGGAGCTTCTACAGCCGTACGGCCGAAGCGGCTCTAGGCAAGTGGTTCCATCCGGTACGACTGTACTGCTCTTGGAGCAGTCCAGCCGCCACAGCCTTGCGGCTAGTAGTAATTTTTGCAGCTAGCTTTTAATATTTTTAAGGCAAATAAGTAAAATGTGATAACTGACAAAGTTGGCTGTTGATTAAATATGAGTAGAATGTCATACATCACATTGCTATTTTCCCTCCATTTTCCTAATATAGTGTATTTTCCCGTTTAAAATAACGGGTTTTCAATAGTGTAATCCGATAGAAGTGTACATTTCTATTAAAATAAAAAATAAATCATCACCTTATATACTATATATATACACAGTGTGTCTTTGTCTGTTGGTTGGTTGCAAGAAAAATG